>SGPM01000066.1:0-97077 GCA_004802725.1 Antrodiella citrinella
GCTGTTGTCGTTGTGTAGATACTCTACATCTCTGAAACTCGTATACTATTGTCTATCTACCTAATTTCAACGCCACTGAACTCAATACAGAAGAGCAGTCCCTTCATCGGGTGTTGGTAGGGTATAGGCGCCCCTCACTGGCGCTCCTTGAATTTTTGCCAACTCAAATTCGCCGCTGCACCAAAGTGGAGGCGTCTAGCTGACCTGCACCATAGGTCGGGATGGAATTGGAAACTGGACGAGTCGTTTCCAACGAGAGCGCAATGACGTCCGCGACGGATGGAGGTGTCGTCCAAGTATATAAATAATTGGTAAAACGGACGGTACTTACCAACGACTACTGCAGGTATGGACATTGCGACGCAATTGGTAGACGGGGAGCTACTAGGATAGCGCTTGAAAGAGAGTTGGTTGGCATATGCATTGTAGACCCATGATCAATGCTCGAGGTGGATACCGAGCAGCGCTTGGCAAAAGGTCGGATCACCAGAATGTTCTGCATTGAACAACGCGCACCAGGCGAGGGCCGGACATTGAACAGTGACGCCTTCTTTTGGAGATGTCTAGACAAAAGAAGAGGGAATGAATTGCGGGGGCAGTTACCGCTGGTGCTTTGAGGGTGCGGTGGTTCGTAGAGTATGATGTAGGCCTGACGTTAACGTCGTTGCCAAAGCCTGATGTATTGAAGGGAGAAGTATAGCTGAGCTCACCTGACCTTCAGAACGATAATGCCCATTGCCCAGATAGCGTCGAGTAAGGTTTAGGAGGTCGGGCACTGCCGTCCACAAACACTGGCCATCCCTTCATGTTCCTGGACCATACGATGTACAGTGCATAAGATGAGCAAACGGAATCCGGTCTGTCATCTCTCCGCCGACGTCTACAAAATCGACTATCAGAGATATGCCAATCAAAAATATGGAGTCTGTTACCGTGGGAGCACCATATTCCACTTGCATGAGAGGTTGCAGGTGAACAATGAGCGTTCAAAGCTCGAGAGGCGGGACACTGAAGACAGTACCAGCGACCCTCAGCAGAGGCAGAGGGATTTGCCAGAAAATGGGTGTGATCCCGCGGGCACAGGCACTGTGCGTAACATGAGGGTTCACCTGCAATGGACATTGCCACCGTGAAGATATGAGCGGTCTGAAAGCGTCCGCAAATTTAGGGTGATATTAGCACGGTGAAATGAGATGGTGCATGACTAACTGGTACATTTGACTGCCAAAATGAATGGCCCGCGTGTACCCTAACACTGGCAGCGGCGAGAGCAGTCCGAATGTTGCACCTCGTTTCTCGAATACGATTACGCAGAGGCAAGCTTAGGGAGCGACCAATTTACATTCTTGAGACCGGCTCTAGCCACCTTGGAATGGGCGAACGAGGATATAAGTCGGTCCCGGACTGGCTGCCCGATATCACGGAAGAACCGCACAAGAAGCAACATGCTTCCTAACCAGAGATGTAGACTGACGGAGAGGCCGCATTACCGCTGACACTAAAGCCGCGTATGACCATGGTTCCAAGGGTATAGCAAGTCAAAATGTACGTACCACGATATCTTGTGCTGCGGCACAGCTTGGGCGGGATATACTCCAGATTGATCTTGTCCCGACGTGACGCGTTCCACAAGCCGAATAAATCTGGTGTCCTCGAGGTGTCCATTACTATACTTATGTCAGAGAACATGGCGGCCGACCTGTTGAAGCCCGCAGAGCTCGAAAGTGATACATTGCCGGTGGCGGCGTCGCGGCACAACGCGCCAGCATGCGATCGAGTATCACCCTGACAATTTGAAGCAGATGAGTGATCAAGCGGTAGAAAATTCAGAAAACGAATCCCAGCGCATGTGAGAGACCAGGAGAAAGCTATGTTGAAGCCAGAAAGGATGCGTATGGCGGCGAGAACGACAGGCAGCGGTGATGTTGCATTGCAGGTGTTGTAATTCTGCCGATCCGAGTAGATGTCGCGGTGTTGAGATAACAATAACAGCTCCAGAACATGTGGACATTCGCGACCAGCGGCATCACGAGTTGCAACGTTTCTTCGGATAGCCCTCCACGACCGGGTGGCAGCAGCTACATAGAAGTGGGTGCCAGTGCAGTCAATTGCAACTTTGAGGACGCCACCATGGCTCGCTGGCCTCGCGTCAATCACGTGCTAATTGGGCGGGCCGAGGCGGCATGGCGCTGACCTCGCCTCGCGTCGGCAGCAAGGGAGTTTCCGGCCTCAACTGAGAACTGCGCTCGTCGTCGTCGTCGTCGAGCACGACGTCCCCATCGTTCTTTTACCTTCTCCTCGTCTCCTGAAGCAGCGGAACCCCGCCATTGTCGTCGTCAGCGACCGCGACCCCCACGCCCATCTCTCTGTAAACCCAACGTCACTCTTTAGCGTGCGATATCCCCTACAAACTTGAAACCCTTTGCTCCGCCGTGTGGTTATTTCCCCGGAGCTTTTTCACCCACCTCCCCAAGCACTCGTTCACGTAGCACTTTGGGCGTTGCAACTCTTGCAACATTCCTGTGATATCACAGCGTCATGTCTCAGGCGTCTTACAGACTGGAAGCTCCTCGTCCTCGACCCCCACCTCTTCCAATCCGAACACAGAACCTTCATAACTCCGCAAAGCGATCCCCTTCCCCCGCTTTGGCTAGAAAACGAGATTCTTCCCAAACACTTCTTTATGATATACCTAATCCAATTTCCCCATCACCAACTCGTGCGTTCAGTGGTATGACGTCGCCTACCTCACCTACGGGTCGGCGAGCCTCACGAGGTGGAATGCGTATGACACCCCCTCCTGGGGGCTCTCGTGCACCTACCCCTTCTCGTCCTGCTCGTAACGACCTCGAGGAATTTGCTCAGCATTGTCGTTCATGGTGTGTTTAGCATATCTGTCTTTTGATAAAAGATTAGCCCTAATCAATTATTGGTGGTGTGCCGCCTGCAGGTACTATGATCAGGACGATAATGCTGGTCGTCTCATGACACAGACACTGGCTACATTGCCACCTTCACAACGCGCACCTTTCGCCCGCCTGCAAGGGTCCATACGTTCTGGTTATCACGCAAGCGTCAACGCACGGAGAAATGCCGAGTTTCAGGCGCATATCACGGCGACAAACCCTGGAGGCTCATTGATGCCGCATTCCAGAGCGGACCCTCGCGGTCCACTTGCACGTAAAGAACGCTATGAGCGGTTGGAGAGATTTGTGCGAACATGGTGTATTGTGGGTATGCCCGGGACCAAACCCTTTTTCGAGGGTCTCTGGGCCGTAATGAGGCTACAGGTCATCCCCCAAGAGCTGGGCGGTGCAGGTGGGCATCGTATTGAATGGGAAATTGACGACGCTGTATTCAAGGAAGCTGCGTGAGTATTTGGTGCCACGGCTACATCTTGATTTTGTTTCTAATCTTGCCTTTGTGTTTGTCTGTAGTGGCAAAGATTTCATGCTTGAAGCTATTGATGTCCTGAAAGGAGTAAGCTGAGCCCGCTGGTCTTTCTGCTCTCACTGTTCTGATGAGTCTTTTTTTTCGTTGTAGGTTCTAGCTTTCGAAGAGTACCCCTCACCGCGACCTTCACCCTCGATAGGTGGATCCAGCCCCCAAGCCCACCGTTCACCATTTGACCCACCTTCCTTTGAGCATTCTCGGTCACAATCACAGCCGCTATCCACGTACCTCATTCCTCCGCTCCCGTCGAAGTCCCCACCCATCACCTCCACAACGTACACAAAGCGTGCGAGGGCACCGAGCGATCCATTCTTAGATACACCCCCAGTGTCTGCATCATACTCTTCCGCAAATACAACCGCGCAACTTTCTACCTCAGCTTCGACCTTCGATGATCCCCCCACGCCTATCACGCCACCGAACGAGGTTACAGACCTGTTTCCTGCGCCTGCCCATATGGGACACGAATTACCCGACGCAGGTGACTACCTCCGTACTTGGGTCGCGCCTGACCTATCCGATCCCGAATATCTGTCGCTGCTCAAAGTGTTCCCTGCATTCGTTGTGAGACATCCTTTGCCACGGCTACCTGTATCATCAGCTTCTCGACGTCCTGCAGACGTGGAAGAAGGCCAGGAAGACGGGATCGAAAGCAAGCAAATCAGAGTCGGCACCGGGACCATGTGGCTCGGCTACAAGCTACGCGCACCAGATTACGAAGGCAGCTGGTGGACCAGATTCAAGTTGTGGTGGAAAAGGTTATTTTGTTGAAGCATTCCTCCTACGAGTCGTCTCCCACACCGCCGATCACAGACCTTCGCAGTCTATTGCGACGGTTGGCGATTCCCTTTCCGATATACCTCCTCACATGCGGCGGCTCGCCAAGTCCGAAAACTTCATGCATCTCCCACCATCCCTCGTCGACATCCCCATTGTACTCATCACATCAATCATGCCGCCTACGTTGCGGACATCGTACATATGTTTCGTCGGGAGACCCGTGTATTTCGACCCTCAGTGACATTGCACATATACCATCATCCTGTACCGTCATCATCTGTGATGGTGATTCCTTGTGCTACTAAATGACAGTTTCTCTCCAGTACATATCTTCTCTTCGGGCTGCACTTTTGAACCATGACGTCTCCAAACCAACTGAGCTTCAGGTTTGGTTTTCCTACGTTTCCTGTCTTGTTCATTTTCTCTCTTGGTATCCTGACGCTCTGCTTCGTAGGGCTCGAGTATACATCGCAAGAAAGGGATATCAGAATTTGACCACTTCAGTGAGCACCCTGCATATTCAACGAAGCTCGCCTTGACATTTGCATACTGTATAGGGATAACGCGAATCAGCCAACGGGGATTGGTGCGCCGGCGTAGGTGTCATTCAAACGGGCTTTTTACCGCATTGAGGCTGCTTTCGTTCGCAGTTCTCCGGCATACAAGCAATCAGGCACACCCATGTGCTGAGATACTCACGGCCTTCTCTCTTTTCCCCGTACACGGTCTGTGTCGTTCCCAGCCACCCTCCGTCGTGCGACTGGCATGCCGGGGTACCACTGGCGTCATTTCATTATCTCCCGACGTCGTCGACAATGTCGTGTTCCTGCCTGATAACAGCGGTTGGGTATCCCCGATCGACCATGGACACAGTGAGTTTGATGTGCCCTACTTCAAATTGAGGACCCGAGCGCGATATAGCCACTTTGACTGTTCGAGGGTGGCGTTGCCGGAGGACGTCGGAGGACCTGTCACGAACGGACGGTATATGATCAGAGTTAGATGACGCTTCGGAGTCCGTACTGAGGATTTGGGATCGACGTTCATGAGTCAGCAGGGGAAGGAAGCCTACATGCATACATAACATGCCACGGTGTGGAGTCGTACTCTCGCTGAGAATGGGTTTCACGCCAAGGTGATCTGCTGACGTGCAGACTGCGAGCCACGGCATTCAAGTTCTCGGTGTCTTCTCACAGACTCGCTGTTTGATAGGATACGCTCATCTCAATCCTACTCATCCTCGTCCTCGGTCTCGGTACACCTCTCTACGATATATCCTTGGTCTTGGGCTGCGACTTGTACTGGCCCAATTGTCGCAGACGATGTGCAGCAGGAGAGATCCTGTAACCTCTCCGGCTGACTCTGGTTTTCCTTCATATACAGTCTTTCGCGCGGGCCAGCCTGTGCTTTTCCTCCCGTTCTTGACAACGATTGTTCGTGCTTTGCCGCTTCGCGACTTTTTGCGCTGCAGTCAGTACAGTCAGTACGGACGATATTTCTCTGGCTCACTCTGCATGCGCGCAAGCACTCAGGCCTCAGACTGGACAGAAGACCTCAGAAGACCGAGAGGAGTCGGAGTCTGATTCGGCTAGCATTGATTAGGTGCGTCTCGACTTTCTGGCAGTACTAGTGTGCACTGAACGTCACACAGTCATGTTTTATTCACTACTCTATCAGACAGTTGCATTCGGCAACATACGACAAATGAAAACATACCTGTTCGGTGTTCAAGCGCAATCTCATTGTTACAAGACGATGACAACCGCGGTGTTCCTCGGGGGACGACCCTTCATCGCCATGAGCTTGATCAACATTCACCGACGGGGGTGAATGCCCAGTGCCCACTTCATTACGCATGTTTATAAGATGCCGGCAGGGTGCAGAACCTCGCAAGGTCTAGTCTATCCTTGTACGCCGGCATGTTCCTTATTGTCCAATCTCAGAGTGGAAGATTCGAACATAGATACCGATGAATGCTTGCGCGTAGCAGTCGTGCCTCTAAGGTGTCGTCACCTGAGGTGGTCCCATGGACCTCCCAGGCTTCATTCCGGCGGATGCGGAGACAATGCGCCTCAAACCATAACTCACTGACCGGGGTGTTGGGATCTGACAGATGCGCAAATGCAAGATGCGCCGGTGGCTTGCAAGAACAATACGACTACAAGGCCTCGGACGGCAAACGAAGGCACTGGCTTGTTCAGACCATGACGACAAGACAACCTCAAACCGTATTGCTTGTTTTTTGTCTTAGGACATTGGCAACCACCATCAGAGCGGTCCTCGCTCGAGTCCAGAAGCCTCACCAAGGGAGGCGTTCCGAGGGGTCCCCGGCAACTATACGTACATGGTCTCTGACACCGGGCAAGGCGTCCTTCGAGCCAAGGTCGAAGGGTCAATGCAAGATCATATCTGTCCTCCTATCCCCATCACAGCACTACATCTCCTCAAGTTCGTGTTCCTGCCTGCCTCGCTGGAAGAAGGGGAGGAGGGAGTTTCAAAAAGTGTGCTGCGCAGATGGAAGGGACGGAAGATACGGTGAGCCATCTGTCAAGCAGTATCATATTGTTTGCCGGTGTTGCGGGAGAGTTTAAGTTCTGAGTTTTATCGTTACAGACTCCTTGGGTGACCGGCAGAGATCTCCTTGGATGGGAGGTATGAAAATTTGTCGGACACGGAGGAGATGGATGTGCTAGGAGCCTAGGGATCCAAACAAGAGGGTTGCAAGTCGTGCAATTTAACGATGGGCGGTGGTCACGAATGTTACTTTCGAGTGTGCTATCATCGATATCACATGTTCAGCTATTCTTTGGGCGCTGGAGGTGATTGGAAGTCTCGCGGCAGTGGGCGCCTGGTGTGCTCGTAGGAACGAATTCGAAAGGTGATCGGGCTGTTCCGAGTCCGACCTCTACTTAGGTACTGACGTACCCTCCGTATTCACTATGAACTACCCATGCATACACTGTGGGGCTAGTAGATAACCTGGACATCTATACCAAGTCAGCGAAATGCGGGGAGATTGACTTGTAGCCGAATACGATAATGTCAATCTACTCAGTAGTCTATAGAAAGTGTCGAACCCATGATCATGACGCAATGTATTGCAGGCTTTCTAGTCACTGCGCCGCCCACGCGCATGCCATTGGCACACGTACAAATGGGGATGAAGAGATGATGTCGAACAACAACGAGTCACACACGACGAACGGGTCTGTAGCCAAGAGCAATTTATTTCGTGGTTCGTTTCAATCAGGAGTCCCGAAGGAACCGTACGCAAGCAAGTCAGAGACACATCCCAGGTCGAAGAGCCAATTCAAAACATATGAGTACAGTCGATCCGCCATTCCAGTGTGAAAAAAAAGCAACAAGGAGCCAGATACGAGGCAAGGGGACGGGACGATGAGGATGAAAAAAGAGACGTGATGTAGCCTAACAGAGACCGGCGGGTGGCCTATTCAAATATTGAGTTCGGTGGCATAAGCTAACCGTTCTGTCAATGTGGGGAGAACAGATGAAGAAGAAAAGAGAAAATTAGCAATAAGAATGTGGACGCAGATTCGGGCAAAAATATCTCATGTCGAGGGAAAGAATAGAAAGAACAGTACGGAGGATTTTTCAGGTGACCTGTCCACGACCGAGTCGAATGCTGCCGCTTCAGTCTTGGCCCTGGTCGTCGGTCAGTTCTTTCAAAGCCCGTCTATACTTCCTGAACTGGGTCTCGAGCCTGCGAGTGAGTAAGTCAGACAAGCTGGAGACGAAAGCTAGAATTTGTTCTACTGACTTTTCAATTTGATCGTTTAAGCGTACGTTTTCTGCGCTCAGGCGCGCATTATCGTCGACAAGCCTGTTCATTATTTCTGCAGCGCCGCGAACATTCGCTATATCCTGCGAAGTGATTCGAGGCGGAGTGTGGCTCTGAGAGCCCGAGCTCAATGCACGAGGCTGCTCCTGTGACGAACAACGCCCGAAGCACGCAACACCAGCGATCATAGAAAGAACGAACGAGTGAAGACAATCAGAGCAAATGTCAAGGAACCGTCAGACGAAGAAGATATGGGATGAAAGTACGACCACGTACAGGGTCCGTCATTCCTGTAAAATTAGACACAGCCCTCTGCTTCCCCTTCGAGGTAGAGGACTTGGTGGGAGTGTCGGGCTCTTCCTCGCTCATTCCGCGTGACGAAGTTGAGCGGCCGATGCGGCTGACACGCTGAGAAGTGTGGGGAGGGGTTGGCATAGGGTTCCTGCCTTGGCTTCCGACCGTCTGGTCCCTGTACCCAGATCCAGCATGTACAGCAGAGCGTGGGGTCTGTGGCGACTCGCCATACCATTGTCCCGGAGCTGCAGGACCACGACTCGCACCGGATTGCGTTGCGACTTCGTCCTCCACTTCGTCCTCTTCGTCCTCTGTATGCCCGTTGACTGAAGGTAGATGATAGGAGGCCCCATTCTGCTGGAAGGAGGCGTTCCGTCCGCCTGCTCCAAAGAAATGTTCCTGGCGAGCCACCTCGTCAGCCTCGTCAGGAAGCGCATCGGTCTGTATAGCGACTTCGTACTCGGAGACATCTGACATCTGTGAACCAGGCGGAGAATTGTAGTCGGTGCCTGCGGTCGTGGATGAGCTCACGGCACGGTTTGTGGTCGTCGAGCGTTGTCCACCTGAAGATGACGGCAAGCCAGCCTCAATTTGTCTGAATCGCTGCTCCCTCTGAGACGCACTCAACGCACTGGATGGAGTGAGGGGGCTCTCGTGAGTCTTCTCTGTCGCTTGACGTTTACGCGGCGTAGACGGTTCTCGCTCTTCCGAATCTCGAGCACGCTTGCTAGGCGAAGCGGTCAGGGATGCTGCACCTTGACGACTGCTCTCTGCTCGCTGTGCCTGAGATGGACGGGGAGTGGGAGGGGGCATGGGCATGGGCACAAAATTAGGGGCTTTGCGTGTCCCATGTCCTTGTACGTCCATGTCATCCGCCCAATCTATGAGTACAGGTCAATTGTCATTTCTACGACTTTACATCGTTGACTACTCAACGAAAGAATGCCTTGCCAATATTTTCTCTGCAGGCAAAGCACCGAAAGAATTGCCTGCATCACAATGTCAGGGAGTGCATGAATGGTAGCAGGTCTAAACTTACCTGCCAGGGTTGTTTGTCGAAGGGCCACTGGTACACCTCGACACTATCGCGTTGCAATGTGGACATCTCACATTTCCGTCATCGTCCACGTATCTGCCTCTCTGGTTGCCGTTAGGTTGTTGAGACATGATGGAGGTCAAGCATAGGTGCAAGTCTTTAGTCTGAATTTGCAATCTAAAAAGTTCAACATGAAACTGGGCGTCTTCAGGTGAGCCGACGTCGGGATTGCCCGGTTGGGATCAGCACGTGCAGCAGCATAGGTGAAATGAGCGCCTGCAATGTCTTGTACATGTCTTCCTCGTTCATCATGTCGTCGTCGTCCTCAGCGAGCACGTCCGCGATTCGAGTCCAAGCGAAATACATCGCCCCTGCCCATCCATCATTACCCCCTCTGGCCCTGCAAGTAACGGCGTTGACCGGCTCGTACATGATTTGGGTCGGCACGACGGAGGAATCCGAAGAGAATGTCCATCTTGCCGCGTCGCGGGGATCGCTCCTGAGAGACTGGGCGTGCGCCATGCCTCCAAGCGCGAACAGTAATGTAAGTGCTTCCACCCGGTGAGATGACCGGCAGATCACAGCAGTTCTGCACGAAACATGATGCGCGTACTCATATCCGTCAAGACGTCTGTCTCCCCTGCAGCCACCTCGTTGTTTCGCGCGTCAAGCTCCGATGTCTCGCTGTCGATGGCGCAGCGGTTAGGTGGGGAGCCTTGTGTGCATTCTACCAGACTGTCGTGCTGATCGAGCGCATGGATGTGTCCCCGTCGGCATGTGATGTGTAATTAGCGCGACGCTTCAAGAGACAGATATTCCTGTCCGTGGATGTGCCGCCGTCGTTTACTAGTGCGAGCGAAGGGTCGAGGGTATTGTTGGCCGTGGAGAAGGCTATGGTGGACGAGTTGAAGGTGCTGGAAAGTGCACGGTGATTGGGGTAGATCGAAAAAGATCAGTGTCGAGATGACAAAATTACTATCCATGTCGGCGAGAAAACATACCATCTGATCCATCTTTATAAACATCGTCGCATCGATTGTGCTGCTCGTCGTAGCTCGTCGTCGTCGTTATTGTCGTTGTTGTCACAGAAAAAGTGAAAACGAGCAGAGTGACGGCCGTCCTTGTTGGGCGCCTGTTGCTCCTTGCAATCAGCCACTGCACCAATCTTGAATCTCAGCCTCACGGCCGTTCCAGTCCTCGTCCTCGTCCTTCCTCATCGTCTTACTCGTCGTCGTCACCATCGTCGGCGACGACCACGACCACCAGCAAGACCACACACACCTGCGCAAAGGACGACGACGACCGCTGCAATCATCGACCTCCTGCTGTCCATCACCACTACATGTCGGAACCCGAACTTTTGGCCTACATGTCCGGCACCAACGACGACTTCGACCTCCCCCGTTGGCATACCCAGCTCCCCCACGACGCCCTCTCCTCGTCGGCACAGGCAGCACAGTCCGCCGCCCAGGCGTCGTCGTATCTCTTCAACCAGGGCCAAAACCAGCTCCCACCGCCTCAATCTGCCGCCTCAGCCAATAGACTGCCGCCCCTCCAGCAGTCGCCAAACTCAACCAGGCAGCCTCGCGTGAATCAGCTTTTGGACGAGGATCAGTCGTATACCATGAACTCGCTGCCCTATCTCTCCCCAGGAACCGCCCACCTTTCCCGGAGCACGTCATTGGGGGGCCCGGCTGCGCTGACATCTGGCTCAAGGGCTCGTCGCCACCACATGCAAGAGGATCTGGAGGGGGCGTTCAGCGTAGAAAATGTCTCAAATCAGAGACGTACACCAACAGGTTTGCCCCAGCATTCTCAGAATCCACTCTATCCATCCAGTGTCGGATATCACCAAGGTGCTCCTACTTTGGCGGGCTCTGGCTCAAGTGCAAATCCACCCAATGCTGCCAGTCCGGCCGATCCGTACCAAGATGCATACTTTCCCAACTCCGGTGCCCATCTGCCCAAGCGATCGCAGACTCAGCACGACCCCAGCACGTCGACTCGCAATGCGCGTTCGCCACTACGCGGCGCCAACCCTTCTCATCCAATGCTCGACCCTTATTCACCCCAGCAAAGCCAATACACCGCTCCCAGTACAGCACCGCCTCCTCCAAGCGCGTACCCGTACTCGCCGTCATCCGAACATCGACAGTTTTCTACACAGAACTATCCGCAGCACGCGCGGTCACAATCGCATGTCAAGTCGGAAAGGGGAACGCCTCCCGTCGGACCGCCACCACCTGCTTATTCGCCTCAAGGTGGCGTCCAGTCTTCTTCAGGTGTCTACTCTCCCCCATACCCTATGGAGACGACGAGTCCGGCTCCTTCCTCGTCCCAAAATCTTGGCGCACAGCGGACAGGGCAACGACCATCTGTGTCTTCACCTCCTACTCCATTGTCTTACCACCCATCTCAATCACCTGTAGGGGGGCCACAGTACTTCAACAAAGACCATCAGCCCATGGCAGTCGAGTTTGCGCCACCGAAGCGACGTGCTTCAGGTTTGAGGAGGATAAGAGACCAGCGGGATCTACATCCGTTCGTAAACCCGACGCCTGCAGGGAGGAGAATGGACGCCACTGGAATATATCTCTCGGTGAGTGCAGCTTTTTCTTCGGGAAGGTTTCGGTGCTGATCGAAATACTTTGTGCGCTGCCGTAATAGCCTGCCAGGCAGCTGACTACCAATATTGTGGAGACATTCCGCATCTGCAATCCCCAATTTCGATACGAGTCCACTCATAACCCACGGCGTGTCTTGACGAAGCCAAGCAAGCCGGCGCATAATGAAGGGTTCGATAACGATGATTATGACTATATCCTCTACGTCAATGATTGGCTAGGCACGGACGAGGGTCACAAGTACGCCACAGTGGTTTTTTTTCTTCCGGTTCACGATTATTCACGTGCTTGTGTTAGATACCTTATCCTGGACATTCTGGGCCAGGGTACTTTCGGCCAAGTCGTCAAATGTCAGAACATGAAGACGCACGAAGTCGTAGCTGTTAAGGTGGTGAAGAACAAGCCTGCCTACTTCAATCAGAGCATGATGGAAGTGACGATCCTCGAATTGGTATGTCTCTTTCTATCGCTCCGTTAATGCGCTCCCGACGTTGTCCCGTCTAATTTTCTTTCCAGTTGAACAATCAATGCGATCCTCACGACGAGCATCATATCTTACGTCTTCGCGACTCGTTCATTCACAAGAACCATCTGTGTCTTGTGTTTGAGCTTCTGTCATCCAATCTGTATGAACTCATCAAGCAGAATCAGTTCCAGGGCCTGAGCACTCAGCTTGTCAAGGTTTTCACTGCACAGCTACTAGACTCCATGACAGTCTTGAAGGAAGCTCGCCTGATTCATTGTGATCTGAAGCCGGAGAATATACTGCTAAAGTCGTAAGTAGATCATCCAAGTATCAGCTTTTCACAGTTTTCCGGCTCATTTGTCACTCTTCAGGCTGCAATCACCGCAGATCAAAGTCATTGACTTTGGGTCTGCATGTCACGAGCGACAAACGGTGTACACGTACATCCAGTCGCGTTTCTACCGATCACCGGAGGTCTTGCTCGGTATCCCGTATACAGCGGCTATAGACATGTGGTCATTGGGATGTATCGCTGTGGAACTTTTCCTTGGCTTACCCTTATTCCCCGGGACGAGCGAGTACAATCAGATAACACGAATAGTCGAGATGCTTGGGTGAGTGCCGCTGTTTCACTACCCCAGAATCCTTTCTCTCGGATTGAGCGGTATTATGTTTGAACCAATTTTGACCATTCATATTGTAGGTTACCTCCTCAACAAATGCTGGAGACTGGCAAGCAGACGAACCAGTTCTTTGATTCGTACACGGATATTTATGGACAGAAGACATATAAGCTGAAGAGCTTAGAACAGTATTCACGAGAGCATAACACGCAAGAGCAGCCTGGGAAGCAGTACTTCAAGGCAAACTCTCTTCCCGAAATCATCACGGGGGCGCCCATGCCAACATTCAAGGCTTCGTCACGACAGACGCATGAGGCAGAGAAAGGTACGACGAAGTGAGCGCGACTGACAGGCACCTGCTGATGTACCTTTTGTTCTTTGTAGAAATGAACAATCGTGCTGCATTCATTGACTTCTGTCAAGGGCTTCTGAACATGAATCCTCGTGAACGGTGGACGCCACAACAAGCGCGACAGCATCCGTTCATCACCGGAGAAAAATGGACCAAGCCGTGGACGGTGAGTCTTGCGCCTTTGATCGGGCGGTCTCTTACTCGTAGATATGGTCTCTAACTATTCTTCGCTTCCTTGTGTAGCCGGCCAATGCACAACAAACGCCGCCACCAGCGACATCTTCTACAGGTGCAGATCCCAAGAGACCATACGGTGGTCTCATCGCTTCGCAACCCAAGTCTGGGACCAGGGCTTACCTTGATGCGGCGGCGTACAATCAGCACTTAGCACAGCAGCAACAGGCGTACACTCAAGCGCAGGTGGCTTCTCAAGCTGCCCAGAATGTCTACAGGAACCCGTACATCACTCCTCCGTCACAACAGCAACCCCAACAGCAGCCGCCACCTCCCGCGTCAGCGGGTTCGTCTTCATCTTATGCAACCGCGAGGGACACCATGCCTCCGGGGTCTGCGGGCTATGCGGCCAACACCCAGATTCGCATGACGCAGCAGCCGCCTGTGGGGACGCAGGGGACTATGAACGTGAATGTCGGATCGTCGTCTCAATACACTGCAGGCTTCCCCGTTCCTCAGCAGCACCTAAGCCCCGCGGCGCCGACGAACACATACCAGGCGGGTGCGACGCGAAGCCGTTCCAACACGATCAATAACACGATCAACAACATGATGGACAACGTGCCTCCTGCTCTTGCTCGGTTGCAGCACATGAACCAGGATGTCATCGGGGGCAGGAAGGCGTTGACGCCGGTTTTGAAGCGTGACGATGCGATGCGGGAGTGGGAGCGGCGACAGTCCGGCAAGGCAGCAGCAGCGCAGCCTTACCCTCAACTGGAGTACCTGCAGCAGCAGGCAGAGCTCGCCGCACAGCAGGGGAACATGGGGAACTGGGGCTATTCTGCGGGGCAGTCCAACCGATACCCGGCGCCACCGACGTCGAACTTGGCGCACTCGTCGTATACGAACCACATGGTTGTGGACGACGACCGACGGGACGCGGTGATGTCGAACGTGCGGAACGCTGCTCGAGGAGACTCCAGCGCGAACTTGTACGGTACGGCGACGAACGTCATCCCGAGTCCGCCACAGGCGTACACGAGTGCCTCGACCACGGCTGGGAACAGGTACGCAGCGACGTATACACAGCAACAACAGCAGGTCGCGTCGCCGTTCGAATCACTGGATAGACGACCAGATATGGGCTCGTTGTATCAGCCAATGCAGCCTGACCAGTATGGGCCGTACAATGGGAATGCGGCGGCCCAATCGGGCGGGCCTGCGCGCGGACAGGTCACTGCGCCAGCTCAGGCCGTGCCGCCTTCTTTCTATGGGGCTGACGTGGTGCCGACGGGCCCGCCAGCGACTGCGCAGCCACAGCGGAACCCGTTCACGGGCGCGGACGGTTTGCCGACGCAGATGCCGCCGCTCTCTACGAAGGAAACGAGGCGGAAGAGTGGGATGGATATGTGGACGCAGTGATTTGCGAGAATCCCTCGCAAGCACATCTGTTTATTCTCGTCTTCTTTTATCTCCCTCTCTCGCCTTATTCCCCACGCGTTATGTTTGTTCTCTCTGCTGCTTGTGTCCCTTCGCACGGACAATCCATCCCACCCCTCACCCAACTTACAACTTGCCTCTCTGCGCCTGCCTCCATCTGCTTGAACTGACTGTTTTGTCTGACTGACCGACTGCGTCTGTCTTGTGTGTGTTCTATATATTGCACCTCGATCACTCGTGGTCTCTTCAATCTGTGTATCCCCATCCATTCAATGCAATACACCAACTCCGTTTTTGTTGCCTCAATCTTTCGTGTCTCGGAGCGTCATTTCCCTCACAGATTGTCTCCTGTTAAGAATGCGATCCGGCGTCGCGCGCTGGTGCTCCGTCCACGTCGACGTTTAGTAATAATAAACGGGATTGACGCTGACTCGTACACGGTTTGGTATGAGTCCGTACGACATTATAAGCTGATTCATTCAACGGGTGGCATTTCTGTTGGCCTACGAGTCTACGACTAATGTGTACAAAGGAGCATAGCATCTATATGTGTTGAGATTGATTGACTTCTCTCAGTTGGTACATTTCAGGTCTGGCGTTCGGTCACTCAGAGCTTCCCAAATATTTCTTCGACCTCCCAAGCCCCGGCCCAGTGTTTGATCTGGACCTGTAAGCCTTCCTTCTCTCCTTCTTTGTCGATCCGTTTCTGGAGTCCCCGGTGACTTCTACACAGCACGTAATCACAGCTATTCGATGTTGAATGCAAAGTCAGTACAGCAGGAAGCAGTATGACAACGGGGTGTGTCAAACTTGCCTCCGCATTCGCAAAATAGGACAAAAGTCGTTTGACCCGTCTCCGACATAGATGACACGGTCGAAGGCAGGCTGGTGACGTGCTAGGAACGCGTCTAATTCCTCACCTGAGGGAAGGAAACACGCATTCCAAAAGAGTAGTATGTCAGTGCGAACTCAAGGAAGGAAGGAATGTTCGGCACCTTTGCACATATTCGGACTGCAGCCCACTTTGCAGCTGTGTTGAGGGCCTGATGGGTCAACTCTTCTCCGGACCTTGAGGAGGCCTGAGGGGTCCCATTCAGCGGGGTTCGTGATGATCTCCTCGAACAGGTTATCGAGGCCTTTCTCCTACATGAGACAAAAAAGGGTACGATAAGGACACATGCGCTCAGACACCGGTGAATAGTGATGGACAGGGACAGGTGGGTGGCACGGCTGAACATATGAGACGAGACGGACCTTGAGAATGGTAGAGATGAAGACGGAGTTGGCGTTAGAGAGGCAGAGGAAGGTGGTGTGCGGATTGGCTTTGGCCTTGAGGCTCTGGACTGCGCGGACCATGGCAGGATGCTGTATACGATCAAAGCAGCGGACACACTTCAACTTTCTCATAGCCAGACCCATGTGAGGGTGGAAGGACGAACGAAAGGCATGATCTTGAGTGCACCCTCGATCTGCTCCTTGGTGATGCCTTTGTTATGTGCATCGCGCAGCGTTTGGGCACTTGGGGCGATGTCAAACACACTGGAGAGATGCGACACAAAGGGTTGAGGACTGACACTAGATCTGTCCATTGAATTTCGTCTTTGAGATTTTTCATTTTCCTACGGAGTTCTGGTGCGAGGACCTCGAATATCCAGCGGTCAGTGTCCTGATCCGCCATTGACCTGCACACGGGTAAGTTTAATCGTTGCGATCTGCGAGAACACGATGTATTACCAGTCAAAATCGTAGACTATGAGCTGTCTTTCTACGCGTACGTCCATGGTGGTTGCAGATGAGGATGAAACAAGGAGAATGTCCTTTCTGGGATGACTAGCTGCTATGGCTTACCTAAACATAAATGTCTACACGGGATGATCGCTTGAGAGAGAGAATAGATGCCTTCAACCACTTCATGCTCAGCACGAGCCTCCTACAAAAAACTCCAGGGAACCCTCGAGCTCACTGGACAGCATCTGCAATGGACGCAGGACGGTCAGAAAGCTCCCTCCGTCAAAGTCCCGTACGCTGAGGCGTCTTGTGAGTCGTGGCAGTCACCGCCGTCCTCGACGTTCTCCTTACCGTATTTGTTCTTGAAGCTCTGTTCTGCAGCAAGGAAGGCGCAGCGGCAGTAAGGCTCAAACTGGGACTCGTTTCTGATGAGACCGGACACAACTTCACCTTCACCTCCTCGCCGCCACCTCTCGCACTCTCCGAACGCGAAAAGTTCAAAGTCGAATTGACAAACATTATTGCTCGGAACCGCGGTGCAGCACCTACACATACTACACCTAGGATACCAGGAACCCCAGCGATCTATCCGCCTATTGGTACCAATGTCGCGTCGCCACGGCCGCCATTGCCTGGTTCAAGAGCGTCCATGTCCCGTGCCCCTTCTGTGTCCAGTGATTCAAGGGGTACACCATCTGGGGAGGCGGCGAATGATTTCAGAATAAGAAAGAGGGTGCTGATGGGTACCCCTGAGCTAGCTGCTTTGCATCGTGAATTGGTCATTGGGGGTCATATCACGGAGGCCGAGTTTTGGGACGGCAGAGAGGTGCGTGAGCTGCTCATAAGAAGCGATGTGACGTCTCGAACCATTCAAAGCATCTGTTGCACGCTCAAAAAGCCGCAGAGAGCCAGAAGAAAGGCAAGTCGGGTCAGCTTGTCGACCCTCGACCTCAAACCGTAGATGGCGAGGTCAAGATCGTCATCACGCCGCAACTGGTGCACGACATATTCGAGGAGTACCCTGTGGTGTCTCAGGCCTACAACGACAATGTCCCAAATAAAGTGTGCATTTGATGTGCTTGACTGGAGTTGGGTTGCTGACAAACCCCGGACTGCAAAGCTCAACGAAGCCGAGTTCTGGAAACGATATTTCCAGTCCAAATTGTTCAATGCTCATCGAGCGTCCATTCGTTCGTCGGCAACCCAGCACGTCGTCAAAGACGATACAATATTTGACAAATATCTCCAGAAAGATGACGATGGTGAGTGAACTCCAGAAAGAAAGTGGTCAAAGCGGCCCAAGTGACACTGGTGCAGAATTGGAGCCCCGTTCAATTCGAGATGACCGTGTCGATGTCTTTATTGATCTTGGGGCGACTCGTGAAGATCACGGAGAGGTATGCACTCATTTTCTCGTCATGCACTTCCTTCGTTTACTGACTTCGACGAAGACCGGTAACGAAAGGGACATTACAATGCAGGCCGGCAAACAAAGAGCAGTCCTGCCTCTTATCCGAAAATTTAACGAGCACTCTGGCCGCTTGTTGAACACCGTACTGTCAGTTCAGTCCTTTGTTTTCTTTTTGTTGTATTCACGAAACGTATCAGTGGGGAACCTTCTGCCAAACGGAGACGAATAGATGCCGGCACTACAAATGAAGAGGTACGTCTACCGCCGTTCAGTCGCACCACTTCATGTGCCCTGACAGATCGTTGCTTTTCTCAGCATTACATGCAAATAGACTTAGAAGATTTGCACGACACCCAGTCGTCTACAGGGATTATTCTTGATATGCATGACCGCCAAAGATACTTTGAGGGGCGTCCTACTGGTGCGGGACCAGCGACAGAAGTCAGTGTCTCTCATTTTACTTCGCTGCTGCATGTTATTGATGTTCGCCGTAGAAGCTCGACGTGCGCGAGACTACGCGGGAGGCTTCAGACCAGTTGCGTGGATGGGGCGGTCGTTTAAGTCAAGTACGTGTACGTCTGCTTCGTCAGATCTATTCACTCTAACAACCATTCTAGTTCCGACTAGAGAAGAAGGCTGGCGAGGCAGCGTTAGTCAGCATGACGCAGAACGTCTCTGCGAGGCTCGACGTCAAGAATCGTGAAAGTACGCGGCTTCGTCAGTCGCCCTTTTTTTACTTCATCTGACGCAGAACCATTGCATATCAGATGATATTCCAGAGGGTCTTCTCCGTCAGATGACGACATGCCAAACAGCCGCCAATGAATTCCTGCGGCAGTTTTGGCTCGCGATCTATCCGCCGCCGAGCGAGCTCCAAACCGCTTCCGCGAGTGGTCCTGCACAGAAAGCTGCGAAGGCCGCGAAAATGATTGGTTATTTGGAGAAGACGGGCGAGAAGGTAGACGGGCTTGTCAGGACTGCGCGGGCAGAGGGCGTGGATCCTGAAAAGGTCCAAGTAGTAAGTTGCTCTAGCTGGTCTTGTGAAACTGGCGAGCTGATGTGATGTTATTGTTTAGGCTATGAAGCCGGTCACGGACGCTGTGGAGAAGGCCATGTCGTTTTGGCGGATACGAAGCACCAGAGGTCCGGGGGCTCGATAGCCTTGTTTCGTGGTCATGTTTTCCGGCACCCTCATCGATTATTATAGATGTCATAAGGTAGGCCCGAGTCAGAGACGACTACTATCACATGATATTCACGTGATGCTTTCGACGACTTCCAGCTCGCAGGAGGCACAACTGGT
Source organism: Antrodiella citrinella (assembly GCA_004802725.1). Classification (NCBI taxonomy): domain Eukaryota; kingdom Fungi; phylum Basidiomycota; class Agaricomycetes; order Polyporales; family Steccherinaceae; genus Antrodiella; species Antrodiella citrinella. The sequence continues at coordinate 19,484 of SGPM01000066.1, forward strand.
TACACCACTCATCCCGGGCATGTAGTAGCCTACCATTTACATGTATTGTGGTCGTTGGTTGGAAGTGAAGTTGTGTTGTTGTGGCCGGAGAGGCCCGCGTGACTTTCACGTGATGTAGTCGTCTCTGACTCGGGCCTACCTTATCGACCCGCATGCGGGTGGCGATGAACCGGTACCAGTGTGGTTGAGTTGACCGGACAGGGAGTCTCCGGACGGTTGGACACATTTTTGGTAAATTTCAATGGTGTATGCACACGCTTGGCTTGAGCTTGTGCATGCACGCAGATTCAACTTTAACAGACTCGGGCTACCGCGCATGTGTCCGCCGTTAACCGTACGCGTGACAACGAAGTTCAACTCACCACGCGTCCCTGTTGCACATGCGTTAACGTTGCGGTAGTAGTACCAAGCTCAGGAGAGACACGGAGCTCGGCACTCACACGTACGTATCCACGGAAGTCCGGGAGACTCAGTTGACAGTGACAAGTGTGTATCAATGTGGGTCCACCGTGAACCGGATACGCGACGATGATCGTGAGGCTCCCGAACTCGCTCTCACCCAATCACCTTACTCACGAGCAATAGCCGAGTTTTATAGCTAGACATGAAGACCCATCCACCGGACGGAGGAGAGATGCAATAGGACTCGGAGGGTACAACTGGATATAACGATATGCAGCATGCGTGATAATGCGTAAGATTCTAGTAGAGTGATGAGGTGGGTATGGAGTGAGAGCGTTGGGCAGCGTGATGAGAGAAAGCAATTATATGGGGGGTGATACAGTTCCAGCCCAGCAGAGGTGACTCCAGAATTAGGGACTGTGATTGTGGGTGGTCATGAGAAGCCGTCGACGTCACGGCCGCGCCGACGCAGCGGGAGCGGGAGCCAGCTCCGCTTCGTCCGTTTCTTGTTGTGCACTGATAGGCCTATTTTGCGGATTTTTGCGAGCCTAAGTTACGCACCACATGACCAGGGACGTGAGAGGTGAGTATGTGAGGAGCATGGGTAATGAGAAGACGAGGACCGCACCGATGTAGACCTGACCAGGAGAACCCACCCGCGATCAACATGGACACCGCCGACATGATCCAGAACATGTATTCGTGCTCCTCGAAGTGACTTCGGAGCTAAAAGTGTACGAAAGAAGAGGGGGTGACGCGAAGTCCAGTGAGCGAACGTGTATCACGGAACAGAGTGACGGGATGAAGATCCTTACATTCATGCCAAACACGCCGGCGACAAGTGTACCGATACCAATACCCATGGTCAATATGGAGATCTGTATTCAATGAAACAAGGCGTTGTTTAGTCAGAATGACCACGCTAGGAGATGATTTGACGTACCTTGAGGTCCAGTGTAAGTAAAGCATTACGATTAGAATCCAAAATCAACTCCACGATCTCCTGTGTAGATTGTACGTTCGACTGGGAAAACAAGCGTTCAGAACTACGGGCACATGCGCAAGTGCAGATGCAACGGTGCTGTTTACGTACTTGTATGTTCTCAGCCTCGTTTACGTTCTCCTCCACCTGCTTGGCAAACGACTCAAGAAGCACCTCGAGGTCTTCGTGGTCCTCCATTTGACGGACGACGCCGTTCATCTTGTCCGTGAGGTACATCGCTACGAGGTCACCATCTTATGAAAGGTTGCATCAGCCCCAGTGCCTGTGAGTGCGAGCCGGCGCTGATCGAGAATAACTCTCACCTTGTTCGAGCACCTCCTCAAGCGACTCTTGCACCTGGGAAAAGACACGGTCAGCAGTCTACCAACGTGCCAAGAAGTCAATACGAACCAGTTTGGCTCTGTTTTGAAAGCTGGCTAGTCGTCTAGAATAGTGCAGTAGTCGCTTAAAGCGATCATGGTCTATGTCGTCCTCGAGTTCGGCTAGCAGACCGCCGACGAGGTTCCGAATGAACACCATTTCGGCTTCGAGGGCGCTGAGCACGGAGAGTAGAATTGATTCGAGAGCGCTGTGATAGAAAAGCGGAATCATTAAGAAGTACCCGCGCGCAGGGTGAAAAGCACTTACCGAAACTCGTACGGCTGCCCAGAGTTTTTGGACTTGAGGTTATGCTATCACAGAGAGTAAATCATGAATAAAGGACCGTTCAAGTGCATGATCCACCTGCGCGTACCTCAAGATGGTACAAAAAGACTGAATGCAGCCTGGAATCTGCTGAGCCGTATGTATCAAAGAGGACCACCGCATCTGCTTTTACCAGAGCACGGATGTGAAGAACATTGACCTACGCAGTGACATTTCGATCAAGTGAGGCGTACGGGTGGCAGGGAAGTGAATAGACGAACAAGAATGGCCTCTTTGCGGACTAGGATGGTGGGTACAAGGTTCGGAATCCTGGAATCTATCTTCCGGAGATCGCGGGGCTAGATAGATGTAAGGATCATCTTTCAATTGCAGCAAACCGACAACAGCAATAGCACTCACGTTCAGACGATGTTCCGTACATAGGTCTGATCTTTTGAATTGTCCCGAAATGGTTGTCACGTTGCCTGCGGTAGCGCGGTGTAACAAAACGATGAAAACCCACAGGTATAACGGACGACTCACCATCTTTGTCCAGGATGGTGCCTGCGGGTGAGTTCAGTCAGAATGACATTCCCGATGAAGCTGAAAGTTGTACTCACAGCGTAGCAATAGATCCGTTGGCTGACGACCTTTCATCACCTTCTCCAAGATTGCCACCTTGGCCGTTTCCTCCTGCCCATCTGAAGGTCCGTTGAAATGATCTTGTGCGTGTGACGAGGTGCTCTTCTGCGACCAAAAGAAACGTCTCTGACAGACGTATGCGGCAGCATGACAGTGAGTATCTGGTAATGAGCGGCGTAAATGATGTGTGGAATGAGGATGGCGAGGAGTGCAAATTGAGGAAATGCAATTTCTGTGCAGCGTCCGACGAGTGGTATAACTTTGAAGACCAAGCAATCGGGTGCTCAGTCCCATTACATGGCTAGAACTCGCTAACAAACGCGTTGCATACATTCACTAGCGGTTTTATGTCAACATGGATAAGCCAAAAGAAATGTGAGAACTTACAAAGTATACACAACACTTCCCAGCAAAGAGATAGCGCAAGTTTGGTGACTGTGAAGGTGTCCCCGACCATGATGCTATTTTCAGCGCTTCTTTCCAGCCACGGACGACCCGTGACCAGAGGCGTTTACGTAAGAATAAAGGTTCGGCGCACCCCATTTGGAAAGTCAGGTTCGTCCCGAAGATCCCCCCTGGAGCCGTCAAGCTACCCGTCCTACTCATCCTCTTGCTCCGATATTCGAATCACCACACAAATCGCACAGGAATCGAGTCAAGTAGCGGCGATACGACTCACATTGCATGGATGTGACATCTGGGCCGCTCAGAATGTTTCTACAGCGGTCTGTTCCAGCCCTGTGCTTTTGGTCAGTTTTGTTGATCATACAACGTGCACTACCAGGCCCTTCTCCTCAGCGGCTCTCATCCGTATGCAAGGTCCGGACGAGGTAATCAACTCTCCCAACACGAGGTAGTAGGTATTCTCACGAAAAATACATCTGTTTGCCGACCATGGTTTCTCCCTCTTCGTCCTCGTGATAGGCCCATCTCCGTTCCAATTCAACCTCAAAGGGAGGCCCATGTGATCTTCTTTTGACAACATCTTTGTCGCTGGCCATCGATGCCTTACCTGCATGTACTGTCTCCACAGTCACGTCTTATGCTAGGGGCGAAACCTTGCCGTCGGAATATGACCGATGTATGACACCAACACGATCCCTTCTCCACGTTCAATTCACCCTCCAATACGTATTCGGGAAGAACTGTACCGGCAGGTCAGGTCTGCCTCACGTTCGGATTTGGCCTGGCCAGTACTTCATTCTCTTCTTCCCGACTTCTTCGAGAGGTCTCCAATCCACACTTCGCTCTTCGCAAGCATTATGCTTTCTGCTTAACACCTACCTCTCCGCGCTACCATACCCTACGATGCACGAAACCTCTCGATTGTTGGAAGCTGCTGCAGCTCTGTCTCAGCGTTTGCACTCCGCTGGCGTCCCGCACGCTTTCTATGGCAGTGTCCTGAATGCAGTACTCTCAAATGCCCCTCAGGCCGACGTAAGTTTGGTGTTTGCATGCCGTAGAACATGGCATCGACGACTGACTGCATTTTCGACAGGAAATATACTGCATCGTGGAGGGTGGCGGATCTCACCCTTTCAAACGAGTCCGACAAGCCTGCACAGGCACCACAGACCTCACTACCACACCCTCGCCGTGGAGCAACCGGTACGAGCGGTCGTCACGAAAAACCTTGCCACGTCTAATGGCTCAGGACAGGTTGCACGCGACCTACCACGGTCGAATCCCTCCAATTGACGTGCGTCTCCAACTCCACCTTTCTGCCCCTTGTTGACACGTTCGTCTTAGATTGAAATTCTACCGGCGGGTGAAGAGGGGCCCCGACGTCTTGACGGCTCAACTGTTGTGCTGATTGGAGGCATTCCTTTCCTCACCATCTCTGAATTCCTCAGAGCAAAACTGAAAGCATGGGCGATGTACGTCTCTGCCCTACTCGTGTAATTGGCCGTCTTCTGACCGTCGCCTCATGTCCGCAGTCGACAACTGGATCACGATGCCCAGGATATTATTTATGCTTTAACTCGTTATTGGGACCGTGTCGACATCAACCGTATTCCCGAGCAAGATATGAGGGAACTGATAGCGCATTATCCCGCTGCAAGCCCTCCTTGGAAGGAGCTGAGACGAAAGTACAGCAGGTAAGCTGCGCGTCTTCTGCTTCGCTGTTCCTCGGCGCCTCAAGTGCTCATCAATCACAGTCGGTCTTAAGAGACAGAACTTCCACAAAAGAGTACTGTTCGGCTACTCCTCCAAGATGTGCTGCCTGATATCACAAGTCGCTCGTAGACTGTGTATTAGTGCAGATTGTATTAATACGGTGTGTTACATCAAGCGCCATTGACCCGCACGAAACGTTTATCACCCAAAAGTGGCTCATACCACCACGCCACATACTGCCCCCATGTCCTTGGTTTCCGACACAATGGAGACAAGGAGAGCTCCAAACCATTTTGGCAGCAACCCCAAAACACTTGATGCGCGCTCTTCATACAGAAGCCTTGAACTGTTCCCTCTGGGAATGCACCCATTCGTCTTATTGGTGCGGTCTTGATCACTGCGGCCCTCAGGAGAAGGATTCCGCTGTTCGGATCGGAGTCATATGTCAAGCTGTGAGAGTCCAGACACTCAACACGCCTCTCAGCTTGTCTCAGGGCATCTATGCCGATCGAATAAGGCCGGTTGACCTGGGTCATGTCCGTCCAAGAGATGAGATGTCGCCGATTGTTCCATAGATATACACACTGCACATGTATCCTGCGATATTGAACACTACGGCCACACACCCTCATTTTACGTACGAATCTGGTACGTTGTGGAGAGCCGAGTTCTTTGCAGGTGGAAGACTGACCGATCAAGTGCGTCACAGATATGTATTCCCCAAGGTCATCGGAGACAGGGCTAACAGCGAGGGACTAACGCTCTCCCCACGGGGTCCCCATACTTCGTTTGCAATCTGACCGGTGGATCAAACGAATGTTCCTTCGCGGGTAAGTGCAAGTTTAAGCGAGCCACAATCTTTTGAGATGGATGGCAAGCCGCACTCTCTGTCGGAATAAACTGATGTCATTCAAATCAGATAAACACCTTCTCGCAAGTTCACTTCGAGATTTCGAACAACACGCCTTGCTTACTTAGACTTGGGCTGGAACCAATTGCGGCCGTCCCTTCTGCATACATCCACCTACTCACCCTGATAAGGGACCTATTCAACAGTCGTCGGACCGTAAACCATCCTAGGAATCATCGGACGTTAGGAATATTGACCGTATGCCAGAAGCCTAAAGCTTGGGGGGAGAAGACCCACATCTGCGCTCAGAAGTGTTGTCTTATATCTGTTCCCTCGAATGTTGGAATATTCCTTCGATTAAGGGCTGATAATCAGAAACATCCACCGGGGCCTCAAGTCAACTTGAAGTCGCATAGACCGGGCAGGTACGTCCGGCATACAAAGCAGTCTCTCAAGCGCGGACCGGGATTGCTCGAGCACTGGCGTGGGTCGCGATTCGCAATTCTCATTGTAACTTTGGGAATGGTCGAAGATATGGGGCTCGAACTTAGTAGAAGACGGCCTCTGTGCTGTGCTGAGACTCGGACCTGGCGACAAGCCTGCTGTTGATCTGCTTTCAAGTTAACTCAGGCCTCGTCCGCTACAAATTCTCAACAAACATCTCAATTCAATCCGCTGACTGATCCCTATAACCCCCGCATATCGGACCTATTTCTAGGACACGATGCAGCAAGTACATGCATCATGGCTTCAAGAGCTTGAGCGAGACCGGGAGTGGCCGTCAATGAGCAGCTGTAATGGACGTCGATAGAACCAGTCGAATATACATTCCTCTTTTCACAGTTACAACATGCTATATTTTTCCGCTCCACTCAAACCCCTTACCATCCATTTCAAGTCCTATTTGCTCTGGAAATGATTTTGAATTCGACTCAAACTAAGTCACGCAGATTGGGTGACGGAGTCGTCACTGTGATATTCGTGAAGTGTGACCGTTACGTAACCGCGACGCGTACGCAACTGACGCGTCCATTTGTGCTGAACTTGATTTCAGTTCATCTTGTTTCTTTCCCAAACTCATCATGCCTGTTGCCACTCAACCGCTAGCACAATCCGGTGGTATCAAATCCTACTACCAGGCAAAGATCGAGGCAGCCGAGATTGAAATCAACCAGAAGACGCAGAATTTACGACGTTTGGAGGCGCAGAGGAATGCGCTCAATGCACGAGGTGCGTCCTTTCAAATTGTGCGAGTGCTTTGCCTGAATCTGTTTTTCATAGTTCGTCTACTTCGTGAAGAACTGCAGCTGCTTCACGAGCCTGGAAGTTATGTCGGAGAGGTGGTGAAAGCAATGGGCAAGAACAAGGTTCTTGTCAAAGTCCAACCAGAGGGAAAATACAGTACGCATCGTCGTTCCCTGATTCAACCGTATGAAACTAACAGAAGCGTATAGTCGTAGACTTCGACTCTGAGATTGACATCAACAAGCTAACACCTTCGCTCCGTGTGGCGCTGAGGTCGGATTCGTACACCATCCACAAGATCCTGCCAAATAAGGTTGACCCTCTCGTCTCGCTCATGATGGTGGAGAAGGTACCCGACAGCACATACGAGATGGTCGGTGGTCTGGACAAGCAGATAAAGGAGATCAAGGAGGTCATTGAGCTGCCGGTGAAGCATCCAGAATTGTTCGAGGCACTAGGTATCGCGCAGCCAAAGGGTGTCTTGTTGTACGGTCCTCCTGGAACCGGAAAGACATTATTGGCAAGAGCCGTCGCGCATCACACCGACTGCAAGTTCATTCGCGTATCGGGGTCCGAACTTGTGCAGAAGTACATCGGAGAGGGTAGTCGGATGGTCCGAGAGCTCTTCGTCATGGCCAGAGAACACGCGCCAAGTATTATCTTCATGGATGAGATCGACTCTATTGGAAGTTCTCGCGGAGAGAGTGGGTCTGGAGGAGGCGATTCGGAGGTGCAGCGGACGATGTTGGAGTTGCTCAACCAACTTGATGGGTTCGAGCCAACAAAGAACATCAAGGTCATTATGGCCACCAATCGTATAGGTAAGTATTTGTATGGTATGCTGCATATTTGACTTGCCCACCTTCCTTTCCAGATATCCTGGATTCCGCGCTTCTTCGTCCTGGCCGTATTGACCGTAAGATTGAGTTCCCGCCACCTGGTCCTGAGGCACGAGTCGCTATCTTGCGCATTCACTCACGGAAGGTAAGTCTCCGTTAGATTGCATATGTCGTGTACCGACAACTCTCCTTCGTCAGATGTCTTTGCAACGCGGTATTAATCTCCGGGCACTGGCTGAGAAAATGGGTCAATGCTCTGGTGCTGAGGTGCGCGGTATCTGTACCGAAGCAGGTTAGTACTAGGCGCTTCTCGTGGGAGCAGTATCACTGAACCGTTATCGTTATCGTAGGCATGTACGCGCTTCGTGAGAGAAGGCAGCATGTCACTCAGGAGGACTTTGAGTTTGCTGTGGCTAAGGTCAGTGGCAGCGTACTACCTGGCGTATCTATATTTACTGACGGCTTTACAGGTGTTGAAGAAGAACCAGGAGGGAAATACTTCCGTCAACAAGCTGTTCTCGTAGTATTTTCTCGAATCGCATCCTTTGTATTTGTCCTGCCTCGCATTCCATTCATTATTCTCGGACAGCGTACGTGGCACGGTGGCGGCATTTCTTGTCAAACTTGGACCAACACTCGTGAGCTTCTTGTGGGGATTGGCAGCGTCTAGGGTCCGATAAGGTGGCGCACACTGCTTGATCTAGGCTCCATCGGAATTGCAACGTTCGCGGCGCTGGAATTTGAAAAAAGCACTTCTTCGTGATCCCTCGTGTAATCCGCTCATCCTCCATTGCTTGGCTGCCTTTCTCGTGGTTATCCATACTATAATCCCTTGAAATCATCCTTTCTAGCGTCCCACAGCTCGAGCTCATCAGCGCACATTGGCGTACTTATCCTGGTTGTACCGCCACCGATGGCATCAAGGCACGAGGACGTCTCCCGTCGTCCGAGGTCGAAATGGAAGATTCAATATCACAAACTTTCACGATTTCGACGTATACTTGTGCTCGAATCACCTCGAGGTGTAGATGAGGACTTGCTTCCAGGACGACCGTGGGCGCCGAGGTTCAAAAAGGAAACGGGCTTTACAGAAATTATTGCCTTGAGGCATACTAACAAAACTCAACCGCGGGTGTACGTGGACGCGTTCAGAAGGCTTGTCTTCATCCCTTCCTCCACTTCACCATCGACACTCGCGATTTAGGATGAAGGTTTGTTCAAATCTGAAGACGTTTGGTATATGCCAGACCGTCGACTGCCCTTATCGCCACGATGTCAAGATGTGTATGCCATGCGGAGTCCTCTGCGACCCCGCGTTCAACTATAAAGCGCACGTCGCGGGGACGAAGCACAAGCGCAGGACGAATATCGGTACACGCATCCTCAAGTGCTCTGTGTGTCTGAAGAGTTTCCCAGAGTTCCAATGGGACCAGCACATTTCAAGTTTGAAGCATGCTGGGACCGCATTGCGCAAAGGGGTCTCTGCCGATGTGCGACCTGAAGAAGGCGATCTTCCCGCCGACATGCGCCACTGCACCCTTTGCGACCGAATTATTCCTCGTAACGCCTGGGCTCCTCATCTGAACGGGGCCCCCCATCGGAAGATGAAGGCATTTACAGCCTTCCGAGCGGCTTTCGAGGATGCCGAGAAGGACAAGAACGGGATAGAGATTTCGCATGGCGAGGAAGGAGTAGACTTCGATGTCATTGAAGTCCCAGATGCCACTTTCGGTGTACTTACAGTCGTGACTGTAAAAAATACTGTCCCGCAATCAAGGATCAAGGTGAACGAAATAAGGCTCGCCTCTTCTTTGTCACATATACCGTCTCCGTATGTTTTATTTGACCATGAACAAATGGCTCAGGAAACACTCATTAGCTCTTCCATTTAGGTTTACTGTCACCGCCCAAGTCAATACCCCTGCCACGCTTACTGCAGGACGTGAGTTCCGTATCGTCGTCAATTTCAAGCATCCCAACCACGGGAAATACGACGATCGACTCGAGATCCTCTTCGAAGACCTCTCCATCCGACAACAGTTCGCTATCGTCCGCCCTATCCGCGGCATCATAGGTAGCAAAACGGACTACGAGCAGCTCAGGCCCAAAATTCCCTACGCGCCGCGGAAGAGGACCGCAAGAGCCCCCGAGCAAGAAGTCGTCCCCGGTGTTCCTCCGGCTGCCACCAACAGCACCAAATGGGTGACGAAGTTACCATTTGCCGACATCCCTAAAGGTCTTATCCGCATTCTCTACAGTGCGAATGAGGCGTCCAAGGTCGCGGCGGAGGTTCGCGTGGCACGTCTTCCTACCCACTTGGATGCGGAGTCTTACTCAAGGCACTTCCGGGAGCTTCTGTGGGTAGAAGAATTTAAGATGCAGTGAGTGTATGAACTTGTTCGCTGTCCTCGAAGTGGTTTCTCATTTGGTTTGCTTTCAGACATGATCTTGAACATTATGATATGTATGGGGTGCCGCTCACTCGACATGAAATATATTACCAGTAGGCTGTTCAACTAGATGATTCTCATTCAATTCCTAATCAGATGTATCTCAGTCTCGACGTACCGGGATTGGCGGAGAATCGCCCAAGTGTCTTGATAGGTTTGTACTCAATAATGTGTTGTGGGTGAGAAACTTACAGGATGGTGGTCTATTCCAGGGGATAGGATTCTTGTACAGAGGGTCGGCGCTGAGAAAGGTCACTGGTACGAGGGCCATGTCCACTTCGTAAGGCAGGTATCCGTCGGCCTCAGGTTCCATGAATCCTTCCGTGGCCATTTGCCAGCCCACAAGTACAATGTCAGGTTCAAGCTCAACCGAATCCCTCTAAGAAGGCAGCACGAAGCGCTTTCCAGCGCGTTCAATTCCCCGCACATCCTATTCCCGAAGGCGGGCAATGTGCTCATGAGAACCGCGGGACCCACGGGCACCATACGGCCGCATATATACAACAGGTTGATCGCGGACAACGCTCCTCAACTCCAAGCTGTGGCCTCAATCTGCCAGCTTCCTCCTGGCTCTGCCCCGTTCGTCGTATTTGGGCCGTAAGTTTCTTGTATCTATATCATCTTCTCACCTCACGCCTTCCTTCTAGACCTGGTACTGGCAAGACTGTGACGATCGTCGAGGCGATCCTTCAGGTCTTGCGCACGAATCCTTCCGCTAGGATCGTCGCATGTGCTCCCAGCAACAGCGCTGCTGACCTCATCGCTTCCCGCCTCAAAGTCCTCGGTCCTGTTCAGCTCTTCCGCTTGTATGCCCCGTCGCGAAGCAAAGACCAAGTGGACACGAGTCTTCACGATTATGCGTACATCAGCTCCGAGACACACTCCTTCGCCGTCCCGCCTGTGGCCGTCGTGAAGAGGTACCGCGTCATTGTGTCGACGTGTGTCTCTGCATCCGTCTTGCACGGCATCGGCATCCCGCGCGGGCACTTCACCCACGTCTTCATCGACGAAGCGGGTCAGGCAACGGAGCCGGAAGCGATGGTGTCTATTAAGATGCTCTCAGACAATTCTACGAACATCGTGTTGTCGGGCGACCCGAAGCAGCTGGGTCCTATCATTCGGTCTGGCGTCGCGAGAGAGCTGAAGTTTGAGACGAGCTTCATTGAGCGTCTCATGGAGTCGCAGGAATACAATGAGCGCAGAGGTTATGGCAAGACGTATGTGTGCTTTTGTTCGTACTCTCTGTTCAGCGTACCCTAATGCTTTTACAGTGTTGTCAAGCTTGTCAAGAACTTCCGCTCCCACCCCGACATATTGTCATTCCCGAATGACAAGTTCTATCTGAAAGAGCTGCAGCCGTGTGGAGATACTAAGATCACATACTCATACGTCGGATGGCAGCACCTCAAGAACAGTAAATTCCCGATTCTGTTCCACGCCGTTGCAGGAGAAGATCAACGCGAGGCATCGTCTCCGTCGTTCTTCAACATCCCGGAGGTCACGCTCGTCAAGAAGTATGTACAACTTCTCAAGGAAGACCGGAAGGTCCGCATCAGTGAGTCTCCGGTCACCGACCATCTCAAGATGATGTACGTGACACTGACGTTGGTGTTGCAGCTGACAACGACATCGGGGTCATATCACCATACAATGCACACTGCCGCAAAGTGCGCCAGACCTTGAAGGCAGTTGCAGACGGTGTCAAAGTAGGCAGCGTCGAGGAATTCCAAGGCCAAGAACGTCGCGTTATCATCATCTCGACTGTGCGTTCCAGCCGGGAGTTCATAGAGTATGACCTCAGGCACACCCTCGGCTTCGTTGCAAACCCTAGACGGTTCAACGGTGCGTTTTCTAATACTCCCAGCATATCATAAGACTCATTGAAAGCAATTGTTGCAGTCGCCGTCACCCGTGCTCAAGCACTATTGATCATTGTAGGCGATCCGAAAGTTCTGAGCCTCGACCCTCTCTGGCGGTCGTTCCTCAACTTTGTTTGGAATAAGGGTGGCTGGAAAGGCGATGCTCCTACATGGGATACAGATGAACCGGTTGGGTTGGGAGGTTACGACAAGGCCGTAGTGGAGGAGACCATAGAAGACATGAATGGCTTTGCGCAGAGGATGAGTACCATGACGTTGGCGGATGTCATGGTCGGCCTTGACGACGAGGGGGACGAGGATAGACCGTGGCGCGAAGTTGAGTAAGAGCTTAGTGTCGTTTCTCGTATCTTGTCTTGCATTTCTTGCGTTCGTTATGTTGATACCAAGCAGCTACCAATATTTATTACCGCATCGTGACCATGTATCGGCAATTAGAAAGTGTGTATATGAAGATGTTACTCTTGGGTACCAGCAGAGAGGTAGCCTTCCTAAAAGACATAGCGCGACCATAATCACCGCCCACGCACGGTACCTCTGTGCGTTGATTCAGTAATAGACGGGAAAGAAAGAACATCATTTCGCACCTGTTCGCCAACGCCATATTATGAACCTGCTCCTTCTTCTTCAGCACGCTACTGTCCCCATTGAGAATTTTGATCATCTCTCGCGCCGTCCTCTCAGCAATCGTCCTTCCAGTGGTGGCAGACTTGCTCCTGACATGTACAACGTCCCAAATCCACGCAATAGCCCTCCTCATCCGTTGCTTCTCGCTCAGAGGAATGGGCTTGACGATCACCTTCGCTCCTCTTCGCTGGCTCATACAGTGCACAGCCGGAGCGGCGGCAAATAACGCCTGACGGAAGAGCTCTAGAGGCGGCTGGCGCGTATACGCGTGCAGGTGCAGGAGGACCTGGGAGGTTGTCTTTTCGGCTTTCTGACGTTCGCCATCTTGCATAACACAAGATGTGAACAGGCGAAGGAGGGGGTCTTCGGCAGGAGGGATGTTGATGAATTGTGGTGCGGTGAAGGTGCGTGGGACGGGAACTTGAGCGGTTGGCGGCGGAACGTGTGGGACTGCTACGTTGGACAGAGCTTCGTGACTGCCCGTGAGCACCGTCGACGACGCGTTGAGTACGCTACTGACTGTTTCATCTTGGACGGGAATGGTAGACAATGTTCGGAAGGAGAGTGTGCGAGGAGACAATCGTATATGGCGGAAAGCAGACAACATCTACTCGTCGTCAGCCCACTCGTGTTGAACGTTGAGGAGAACAATTTCTGAACACGTACCTTGACGTCGTCGCCGTCCTGGTCAGAGTCGATAAGTCTCGAATATTAGCCGCCACCGGTAGCTTGTGACCGACAAATATGTTACAACGTGACATCACAAAAACGTCACACACTGAGGGCCTTCTACTATGCGGCCTCATCCTGCTAATTCCAACGAAGTGTTATTTGGCATCTACGCGCGGATATACCAGATGTCAGATGGAGGCGCGAACTACACTCCTCTGGCCTCACGAACTCACATTGGACAACTGCATCGATGACTTTGTGTATGGATGGACACAACCATTGTATTGCGCTGCAGGCGTTCTCAGCGCAGAATCAGTAAGTTTTCAGCTCCATCTTGAAAGTGCTCAACTGATGACATTGTAGATAGAAGAGGCTCAAGCGTTACTACAGTCTGCTCGAACTCCTCAGGAATGGGACGCTCTCAAGCAGCATTGCCAATCCTATCCCGTTGTATTTGGTAGAGTGCAGGATAGGCTAGGTTCTGGAGAGGTAGCAGTGACATTATTGCAGGACTACAGTGCGTCAACTAATACTGTCACTGGTTTATTATTGATTGTCTACACTACCAGGAAGGAGGCCGGCCCTTATACAATATCGCCGCCCAAGCCTCCGGCACATGGAAATCTATGCCTTGGATTTTCGTCTCTACAATAATGATCTATTATCGTCGCGCTCGGACGGTCGTGTCCACGACTTTACAGCGCCTTCTATCACATCGTGCTCATTAGGACCAAGTGTTCTGGAACAAATCAACTTTGGGACCCACTTAGACCACCAATTGCGGGAGCTGCGCGGAAGACCGAGACGCATGCATGCAGAGTCTTTGGTGTCGTCTGCTTTACCCTATCTGTCGGGTTGGCAGGTCTTTAACTTCACAGCGCCGTACATTGTTGTGTCTGTTCTGAGATTCCTCGCCGGTGCACGCAATATAGTGAACAAGATATCAGCTTGTTGTGCGTATCTTCATTGATATGCATGGAGAGTTGTGGGATCCTGATGTGTATCTTAGGTCACCAAGTAGATGTGCGTTTACGACAGAGCATAATGCTACCTCGACAAATTCCCCGTCTATATCGATCGACAGTGCCAAGTACAAGCAGATACATCTCGTTCTATGTCCAGTAAGCATGTAAGCTAGTACAAACCCATACAGACTGAATCTATTCTCTTAGTTTTTGGAATACGGTATGGCTCGTCTTGAACGATGTTACTATCGGTGTAGCCATCGGCACCTTTGTGTGTGAGAATGCATCACCGTTGGCTAGTTTGTTGGGCCCTCCCATGAAGGTAAACACACAGATAGGGCAGCCCGAACCGTATGTTGACATGTACTATATAGGCGTCTCTGATTCATCTTCCTCAAGAAGCTCTGCTATGGCTGAACAATTGGCCAGCGGGATTGAAGTTGAACACGGAGCTCAGTCAATTCTACTGTCATTCTCTTCTCGGAGTTATAGTAGTGTGGAGCAGTCAGTCTCATTCCATCTAACGCATCGTGCTTTATGTTAACTCCTTATGAGCACAGGGGTGCTCGAGACCGTACTCTTTCCTTCGTTGCCTCAGTTGCTTTACATCGCTGGCGCTTTGGGCACATGCGGGATGACGATGACCGTCTCGATGCTCAGTGACTTACTTAGTTGTTTCACATTCCACCTATTTATTTGCTACCGCGCATCGGCCCTCATCTATAGCTATCAACTTTCCATTGCGGCGTCTTTATGGAATCTCTTTCGAGGTGCGAATTCACTCAAATTTCACTTAAACGAATTCGTTATTCAGTGATACGAATCGCATCATAGGAAAACGATACAACATCCTCAGAAGTCGCAAAGACGCATGGGATTACGACGTCGATCAGCTACTGTTGGGGGCGATATTATCCACTTTGGTAGCGTTCCTCAGCCCAACAGTTTTCACTTATTACGCCTTTTTCGCCACGGTAAGACATCTCTCAATCTCTCAATCTGGTTGCTGACATCGTCGTATCTAGGCTCGCTTCCTGGTCGTGGTCGTGCATGCGGTCTTCGACACAATCCTTGTGCTCATGAATCACTTCCCACTATTTGCACTGCTGCTTCGTACGAAGAGTCCGCTGAGAATGCCGGGTAAGCGCAAATTCTAAGATGTTTTGACACTAATGCCAATGTCGCGATATCAGGAGGCTTGGTCTACAAATTACACAAGAACAACTCACCCCCCACCGTTGAGGTACGGACATCCTCTCCGCTGTGCGAGCCATCTCCTCATCAGTTCCTCAGATTCAACCAATCGCATTTGCTCGCATTTTCGATCACTATGGTGAGACCAATTGCTCGTTTTGCCCATCTGCCTGGTTCGCTGAACTGCTAACAGGCAGTCTAGGCTCGCGCATGTGGTCTCACTATCATCCACTGCGTCTGTTCCGAATGATCCTGCGTGGGGAACCCTTGACCACAATACCTCGAACGTTGGTACAGTTCCCAATCATGTCAGATACAGGTGTCTCAGTCGCTTGAGTTTCCAATCCTTTCTGTTCCTTCTATGAAGATGCCGCATGAGAGCTCAGAGATAGATACTGTTAAGAGTTTCAACCAACTCACACGTCGGTCCTTCGATTTCAATCCACAACAATGAGGTTTCTCTCACACGATTATCACGTCTTGGAACTGCAAGACCCTCTGCTAGCAACTTCTCTATGTTACTTAAGCTGTCCATTAGGCGTATAAAGTTCAAGAGGTCAGTACACGATCCCTTCAGATCATACGTTGCACTCATCACCGTTTACTTAGGGTACCCTGTCGGCCATCATGTTCATCTCATCTAGTGCACGAATTGTGGCTAGAGCTAAACCGTCCACCCATACCATCAAGTCACGAGCATTCACAACCAGCAGCACAGCTCATTTCTTCTCAAGCAAGAAAGCTGAGGTTGCTCTAGTCAAAGGCCCACGACCTCGGAGGAATACGGGTACAATGGAAGACTTGCTCCCTTCGTCTATCGGCAACGTTCCTATCCTTCCTCAGCGGTTCTCGGACTTGAAGAAGTCCATCTTCCGTGATGAGCTCACTCAGAGTTGGGGCGAGGTGTTGGCAGAGTTGAAGACTGTGACTGAAGAGGTCGCGTCTCGTGGCCCCGACGTACATATTCCACGATTTGATTCGACAACTTGGACGCTCATCATACACGCAGATCATTCCCCGCGTACGTTATGAAGACCTCATCAATGGGCTCAACGAGCACCAGATTGGTGAAATCAAGCGCACCGGCTGTGTAATCGTCAAAGGTGGTGTACCTAAAGAGGTTTGTGGCACAAATTTCTTACGAGTGAGCGGCGACAATTCTCACAATCTCTCTTTCCAGGAGGCCTTGTCATGGAAGCAAGATGTATTCAACTATATCGCCACCAATCGGGAGCACGTAGAAGGTACACAAATTATGCACTTCCCTCCTTCTGATGTCAACATCGCTCTTCATTCCCAGGTGTCCCTGAGGAGGCCATAGTGTACTACGAGATCTACAATTCCAAACCTCAGATGGCTGCACGGCAACATCCGGGAATAGTGAACACACAGCGGGCTCTTCTCTCCCTCTGGCATGTCTCCGACCCAGCCTCTGCCGTCAGTCTCTCCACGCCTGTCACGTACTTTGACCGTCTCAGAGTCCGACTTCCCGGACCCAGTACGTTCGTTCTAGAACCCCACATTGATAGTGGTGGTTTGGAGCGGTGGGAAGATCCCGGGTTCAGAAGCTGCTTCAAGAAGATTTTGGAGGGCAATTGGAAGCAGCATGACCCCTTCGACGCAACTCCGAGGATAACTGCGAAGCAAGACCTTTATGGTGAAGTGTAAGTCCACTACGCACGCGCAACCACTGTGATATCAGGTTGAACATTGTTCACAGACATCAGTTATCCGTCTTCCGTCCGTGGAATGGCTGGGTGTCCCTCTCCAACACAGGCCCAAATCAAGGAGCCCTCCGTCTTCTTCCCTTCCTCTCCCTTTCCACGGCCTATCTGATGCTCAGACCCTTCTTCCGACCCAAACGCACGGCGCGCAGCAACAGCTCCGAAGTCTCTTTTGCTGCGGAGGATTGGGAACTTGATCTGGACACCCCCACGTTCCCTGGCACCGAAATGGGAAAGGCACAAGGTATGGATGAGACGACTCATCCGCACTTGAGGCTGGATAAGGCCTTGGTATCTATTCCGTTTGTAGAGCCTGGTGACCAAGCTTATTGTTAGTGAGAGAAAGTTTTCGACAGTTCTTGATACTCACACGTAATTGGCTTTGCAGGGCACGGTGATCTCATCCATTCCGTTGAGAACGAGCATCTCGGGAAGGAAGACTCGGCCGCCATATACGTCCCCGCTGTACCCCTCACTGACAAGAACTACGCATACCTGCGCAATCAAGCTGCGACCTTCCAACTTGGCTTTCCCCCACCGTAAGTATTCCCTGCTACGACTGCAACAGCTTTTGACTGATGAAGGGCGACAGTGACTTCCCAGCCGGAGATGGCGAAAGCAGGTGCAAGGGCCGTGCTGCGCCGGATGAGGTCACTTCCATGGACGGACGTCGTCGTCTTGGATTGGCCCCGTTTGAGATCCCGGTCAATGCTACGTCGAGCGAAGCTACTCTTATCAACGGTATTAACGCACGTATGCTGTAAGTCTGCGCTGTCTTGCTCTCGCTACATGATTCACACGAAATGCATCCCAACTTCGCTCAGTACATTCTAAACGACGTTTGACATAGCTGAAAATTTGACTTCAACTATATCCTTCGATGCACCTCTCAGCTAGCATCCGCAGTCGTCAGCAGGCCCCCTTCTACACCTTCTCGTCTTCTTCGCGAAGTGCGTGAATGCATCAATATTGGGATCACAGTGCATATTGTCATGTCCTTGTGGGCATTTCTGCTCTCTTCTGTTGCGATCGAATGCCTTCGAATGCCTTGTTCGAGGACGAGGGACAGTGTTTGGGTCACAACGCTGAAGAGACTGCTGTTGAGAAAGGTGACCCGTACCATCCTGTAGAAGAGATAGACAATGCAAGACTCGCAGTTCGCTCATAGCAGTCTCAGATATTTTAGCTACTAGCTAGTACGCTCACATAGCGGCGGCCCAAGTCAGAAAGAGCAGTCGTTTATGTAAGCTCGTCCGCGGCCTGCTGGCACTCGCTTGTACCGTTTCCCTCTTCCTCACGGTCCCCATCTCGATCATGGACGCCAGATGTCGTGAAGTACAGTGCAACGGGACAGCTGTGCGCTGTCAAAAATTGAACTCGAAAGCACCACGCTCGTGTACGAATGTTGCCGGGGGTACCCACATGCTGCATGTACTGCTCAGTGGGAGGCCCTCTCCCTCCACGCACGGACGGGTTTGGTACGAGACTACATGTACTGGTACAAAATCATGTGTATATTTGAGGAATTTACTTGTATGATGTACGCGTGCAAGGCTCGAGAGTCAAGCTTCAAGAGGATCCAAGGAAGACCTAGTAAGTTGGCGTCGTGTCGTGTCGTATCTTCTTGGAACCAGTAGTATCTATCACCGAGAGACGTTTTCCTAGAGTTTGCCTAGAGCGTTCGAGACTCCTCTGGGATCAATGATATTCCGCAAAGTTTTGTCGATAGCAGGACTAGTCAAGTCAGAGTAATCGGGTTGCCGAAGCCTCGCCAGCGGATATTGTCCATCCGTTTCAAGTCCGTTTGGATACGCTTGAATGTTGTTAGGCATGACGGCGTCGTATGCTACGACAACACGCAAAATTCTGAGGGGACCATGACCTTCCACTATGCGAGCCATGCGAGACAAGGCGTTTGCTTTCAGCGACTCCTGGTTCGCTTTGGTTATATTGCCCTAGAGTGAATCACGGTCAGGTATTGATTACAAAAGAGACCTCAAATTCGTACTCGCTGAAAAAAGTTGAATGGCGTAACAGAAGAGATGGCATCGTTGCTTGTTCCTCTGTCGAGTAGCTGTCGCGTAGCCAACATCTTCATCTGCGTCACAATCCAGACGAATGTGTTATCCTGTAGCCGCACAAGGACAACACTATCTGGGCCGTAAGAATTATCTGGGAATAGGAAAGGGACTCCGCGTGGGTCTCTTAGCCAATCAATCGTCTGTACGGTCGAGTTCGTCTTCATCCCGAGTTGAGAGCTTGGAAGGTCGTGGATGCTGGAGCCGAATTTGACGGTCGAGAAGGTATGTGTCCCGCTTGTCAAGTCGAGGGTGACCGCGACCAGCTGAGCAGGAAGTTTTGCCCATTCAGGCACCGCAGTGTAAAAAGTGGAGACCTGCTCCAGTGTGCTTGTCTCTGAGCCATTGAGCGCATGTCCAAGGTAGACCGTAGCCGCCTTCTCGAAGACAAAGGGTGAGTCATTGTTATCCATGGATAACTGAAAGTCTAGGAAGCGAGTGAGACTCATACTCATTTCTTCTTCGATCCACTTCGCTATCGACAGTAGTGCCAGCGGCTCGTCGCAGTCAATGACATTCTTGACGAAGCGAGTCAGTCCTGATGACATAACAGCTTCCGGAGGTGGCTTCTTCTTCATGGTCTGGGTCGCGCCGTACAACATAAAGTCGTAGACAACATGTACCATCCAGTATTGGATGATCTCTGTGTCAACATGGTTAACAAGATGAGACATAGACAAAAGCTGAATATTTACGTTCATCCTTATGACCTCTGAGCTTATCCAGAGAGTAAAGCGTCGAATACGGACCCGCGCACATCCTCTTGCCTCATGGGTCGCGAGATTGTGGTGACCATCTCGACGTAGTCATGTAGTAGGGCGTGTAATTGATTGAATCCGTCTACTTTCTGGATGATGAAAGTAAGGAATGCTGCCGTAAACCTGTGCCTGCGGCATGTTAGCTCTTATTTTGAAAAGCAGCAAGCACAATTTAAGAATTCATAGCCTGCTCAATGTACACATTGCCTCAATCTATTCTAACCCCTGCTCCTGCATGCTGCATGCGGGAGAACAGCAGGGTCACGACGCCGAGATGTCCAAGAGCAGCTGGTTATCGAATCTGATCTGACCGGGGTACAGTCCCTTCGCCACAGCCAGCGCAGCCCTACTCAGCTGTTCTGCTGAAATCAGGATAGCAGGGACAGGCACTTTAAGAAGGGGCCACGGGATATTGCGAATCACGCTCTCCCATCTCCGTCGCTGGTGCTTCGCGTCCTCGGGGTAGTGCGCGGAGGGATGGAACCCGCCCGGCCGCAGGATGTGCGCCTGCATCCCGGGCACGTCGTCGCACAATTTGAGGATGGCATTCTCGGTCCGTCCCTGTTCGGCCATGTACGAGATTACGTGTCAATGACCACGCTGACCCGAAGAAGACGCCTTGGGGAGGTGGACGCACCTTGACTCTGGGAGACATCGACAAGCTCTTCTCCGTCTCGTCCGCGCTTGCTCCGCTGAACCAGACGAAGCGGAACGGCGCGTGTGCGGGTCGCGCGGTGCCCACACGGCCCTCGATTAACGCGTTCAGCAGCGCGACTGGGTAGTCGTACGTGATGTGCGTGAAATAGGCTTCGTTCTTCCCGGCAGCGGAGATCCCGAGCGTCCAGATGCACGCGTCGTGATTGACCAGCTCGGAGACAAGGTCGGGTGAGTAGGACGTGAAGTCGGCGTGTACGATCGTGGTGGTCTTTGCGGATGCGTTGGCTGGGAGGACGGCCCATGCAGGCAATTCACGCCGCATGAGGAGGGTGATACGGTCGACGGTGGGGTCTGCGAGCGCTGCCCGGTAGATGTTCAGGCCAGCTACATATTCAAGTAAGTTGTGGTCAAATTTGCAACATGAGATGGATGTGGAACATACCTGCCCCCGTCGCGCCGGTAAGTAAAAGTTTCATCTGAAAATACGGTCGACGCGGTAGTAATGATGGCTGACGGTTCGACACGAGGTAAACACGTCCATCGCAAGGAGTTTATATGTCTGGAGGACATGACCGAGAGCCCAGAAGGATTGCGTGGTCACGGCAGCCGACGAGTGTGTTACGAGAGGCGGCGCACGCCAAATACGGCGGGCGGGAAATCAATTTCATGACTCATCCCATGTGACCATTCCATTCCGAGTCCTACTACCTGAATCTTCGAGTCTCTTCTTGAATCTACCAGGTGGCTCTTTGGAACAACTGCAAAGGTATTCAGTGAGTGGTCGAGTCATCGGCTTGTGGGTCTTCGTACTGATAACGTACGTAGTTGGTGCATGAAGTTTCCGATGACAGAGTTCTCTCTTCCACGATAAGCTGCGAAGCTCAATACATTCTTGCGCTTCGCTTGCGGTGCTGCGCTTATACAACTGTGCCGTTACTTACAGCGCGGTTATCGTCTTGCTATGTGGAGTGGGCAAGCTGAGTACGCTCGGCCCATAAAAGAACCTTGTCGAACTGGAAGTGCCCATGCCACATCATCATGACTCGTCGCCGAGGCCCCCGTATGCATGCCACGTCTCGTAGACCTGCAGATTATGCTGAGGTGGTTTGGTGCTACCTGTGCCAGGCTCAGCTTGGTGCTGGATCGTTCCAAGCTCTCCTCAGGAGCCACGTCACTGCTGCGGGGCATGTCACTTGCTCGAAATGTTCGCTTGCCAGTGGGATCTTCCTCGATACGGATGCTTTGGACGAGGTATGTCTCTAGCTATGACTTGCAACTTGTAGCAGCTGTCTCAATGAATGTTGCTGAAGCATGCGTTTGCTGTTCATGCATGTGTGCGGTGCCTATATTGCCCCGCCATGATGAAGAGCACTCGTTTGGAAAAGCATGAAGAAGAGGTGCATCGAGAGGAGGTGAAGGCAGTGCGTACCGGCCTGACGTTCAAGTGACAATTCGAACCGTCGACACTGACAATACCCTGCTGATCGCAGCCACCATCTCCGGCATTGATACTCTGTCCGTGCGGTGAAGAGTTTTGCTTCAATGACACTGTCGAAGCCCATTGGACAGCGTCAGCGAACCACCCCTCTTGTCCCGTATGCCTGGCCGGTTTCCAAGACGACTTCGAGCTTGAACATGTGAGTTTATTTCTCTCTGAAAACAATGGAAGACGTGCTGAAAAACGGGTCACTGCAGCACAGGCGTTCTGATGATAAGTGTTCAAGCCACGACACAGAGTATCAAGACGATGCTATCGCGAGCTCTCTTCCTCATACTGACTCGGATACACAAGGTGATTCTCAGGCGTTGACGCCTCCCGAGACACCTGAGTGCTCGAACGGCGGACTGGCAACGTTGGAGAAGGCGTTCGATATCATCTTCCAGTCGACCCCCATGACCCGGCGTTCATCATATACAACCCAACGGGTCCAAAGCCCTCTTCGTAAAATTCGTAGCTGTCCTCACCTGTGATCTCTTCGAGCATCGCGTTCAACGTACTGTCTCTCTGCGCTGTTCTGTAAGATACGTCCTCCAGTCGTACGGTTTCCTACATGTTTCATTGGTGATTATGAGTTGCATTTATACTAGCACGGGCTCGATGCTTGTCTCCGTCGATTTCGAGTCAGTGTAGTCTTAGTTACATTGTATGCTCGCGTACGGAAAGACTGCTGTATGCATATTCAAACGCGAAAGTAGGTATCTTGTGTCCCGGGAACCCTGCGCCTCAGGCGATCTGCGTGCAGCCTCCTTGCACCTCTACGAATTTCCAAACTCAGCGCCCGGCAGGATATATCAGAGTTCTGGGTACACATTCGGACCCGCAACTCTTGCTGCAACTGAGCCAAAGGTGCCTCCATCGTTTGGTTCCCGACGAAGCAGCGGTCAGAATGCGGGTGAGGAGAAGTTCGTGAGCATCCTGGTCTGCAGTAGTCTCATCCGCCTGTCCGTGCTGAAAAAGCAGTCTTCCATTGGATCAATGGGCCAAAGCGGGAAATGATTGGATCCATGTGGAAAGGGGGGACACAATGTGAGTTTTGACTAGGTTGTAGAGGTTGATAGAGACAGAAGAGACCACGCGTACGGCTGAGCATAGTCCCTGCCAGCATCTAGACTTGCGGATACGCCGAACATATTGACGGGAGGCTGTGTAGAAACGCAGGATGCAGGAAAGAAATAGCACCAGCAGGATTCGCAGCCTGTCGGATAGAAGGATGTAGAAGGGGCAATCGGGATATCGCAGCGACGATGACAGAGAAGTAGGCCAGGAAACCAGCGCCGTTCATGACGATGAGAACGGCTGCGACTACATGGGTCTGGTTCCACATGTAACCGCTCAGCGCTCAGCCCCAGACCGAACAAAAAGAGAGAACCCTGGAGGAGAATGGGGATAGCTTCTAGGACAGCGTGGAAGTGCCATGCTTCCGACGCGTCAAACGTCCGCTGTCTCTCCCTGCAGGGATCTGCGATGGTGCCACGCTCATCGAGCCACTGCTTGGCCGTGACGGCGCCAAGCGCCACGAAGAGACTGCAGGTCAGGGAAGCGTGTGACGCTCGTCGACGAGACGTGCACAGATATTTGTCGTCTGGGTGCCGTTGAGATCGCTCAGCGAGCCTAGGGAGTAGGAGGAGAGGTGTAAGGACTCGTTGTATAGAAACGAGTCCACCAGCGCACTCGACGTGACGAGTCGTCTTCGAGGGCGTGTGTCGAATAGAGAAAGATAGGAATGAATAGCGAACGAGCTCTACGTTTTGTAGGCTCGGTCGCGAGAAGTTCTATGTCTTCGTATACCCCGTTCGTCTCACCGGAGAGCTGAGCTCGGGCGAACGATGTGTGGGTAATGTTGAAGATAATATTAGCGCTCTCCTTCGTGGCGCGTTACTACGTTACTCTACGTGACTAATCGTGACCGACGACTACGTCGATACCTCGTGAGTCCATTATATCCTCCATACCTGGTTACAGAAGCCCCCCACTCATGAGTTTCGACGATTCCTGTCGGTCTCATGCTCCCTGTGTCCAGAGAATCTGCGCTACCTGTGACAAGTGCCAACTTGGACCCGACTCCTGTTCGAAATCTCCCAGCAAGGTCCTTACTTCCGCCAGTTCCATGGTTGCTATCTGAGCATGTATCGCCCGCGTTGACTTGAGCAGGTCATCCCGCAAGAAATCTTCCATGATTAGTCCCACCTCTAAAGGCTTCCCAATGTCCTCTCACCCACTACGCCCATCCATAAGACTCGTCGCCCGCTCGTACATGGCGCTCAACAAGAGGGTGTCTTCGTAAACCATTTCGGAGAGGTGCACCCAATCGAGACTCCCTTCCTTCACATCCTCCAGTATGGCTGGTACGGGAGCGTAGAACCAGGGTAAACCCGATCCTTCCTCTAGGTCTCGCAGTGTCTGGAACACGTCAGGCGCGTAGGCTCTCGAGGGTGCTGCGGGGTCCCACTTCACCGGGTGTTGAAGAACGACTCGCACCGGAGCTTGAGCGAGGTGTTCCTCAGACAGGGAGTTTTTAATTCCTCTATATCTAGGGGAACCCGCGAGGATTCAGCACCAATGGCGACCCACAGATGTGTGTCTCGTTGGGAAACTCGTACGATAGGAGCTTGTCCTGAAGCATCGTATAGCCTGCGCCATGTCGCGTCCGTCGTCTGGTAATAGAATGGGTCCCGTCTTGTGAAGAGGCTGCTGTTCCGTGAGGTACGAGAGAGTCGAGTTACAAGAGCCATGACAAGAGGCTCGGACAGTCTGAAGCACACGAGCGTAGCACTACGTGTGTTCTGGGGAAAGCACTCGAAGGCGAAAGAAAGATGAAGGGGAAGGACAAAAGGAAGTGGTGAGCTGGCCGCTTAAATGTGAAAGGGATGATAAGCGGTTGTAACGTGTAGTACGCGGAGAATTGAGCTGCGACGTGTTATTACATATTCACATCGAGCACACATAAACAAACAAACAAAGAAAGGAAGGAAGGAAGGAAGAAGGAAAGAAAGATTACAAAGTCGTGTTCAGATGAGTAGGTCCTTGGAGGCGCGTCGCTATAGCTGATGCTCTTTGCGGTATGCGAACAAAATTTCCGGAGCATTCCGAAGCTCTCGCGCTGTCATCCATTCATCGTGCAAAGGGGAGTATCCGATCCACCTCACCAAGTACATCATCGCCTTCTTCGTCTTGTTGTACTTGTGCCCGACAATCTTCTCTACTTCTTGATCGTCGTCGGCTGGTCGCAATGCTCGCAAATGCATGGGCAGGGTATCCCTTGTCCCAAACTCGTCAGGGGAACGGTTGAAGGCCTTGAGATGCTGCAGATTGAATACCGGACTCCCTGGGTATTCGGGGCCTAACCGCAGGCGGTAAGTATGCTCGTTGATGCGTTGCTGCACCTCGAAGGGCCCAATCCAACGCTGGACTAACTTCCCTCCTTCGCCTTTAGATTCCACCCACTCCAATGAATGGGGATTCACAAGTACGAGTTCGCCCACCGAAAACTCCATGGCTCGTCGACCTTTGTTGTACGACTTAGCCTGCTTCACCTGCGCCTTAGCAACTGCGAGACGCGCACTCTCCAATCGAACTTTCGCCGTGTCTGCGTACGCCTGTACGTCTTTCGACATGTTCTGCACTCCTGCGAGGAAATAATCGAGTGGGGAGCGCGGTTCAAAGGTGTAGATGAGGGAGTAAGGAGTACATCCTGTGGAGTTGTGGGTCGTGCTGTTATAAGCATGCTCGAGGAATGGTAGCCATTCTGCCCAGGAGGTGCGATCACCCGCCACATAGGCTCGCAGCATTATCTCCAAACGTCGATTGACGATCTCCGTTTGTCCGTCATGTTGAGGATGGTGCGAAGACGATAGCATCATCTTGACCTGCAGTAGTTTCGCTACCTGTCGCCAGAATTCGGATGTCCATCGTGGATCTCGATCACTGATTATGTTCGTAGGCAGGCCAAAACGACATGCTACATGTCGTACGAACAACGCCGCAAACCCCTCCGCATTGAGACCAGTAGTAGTCGGTATGAACTGGGCGTGTTTGGAGAGTCGGTCCACAATCACCAAGATTGCGTTGAAATCGTTGGACCAGGGAAGATTGACAATCAGATCCATGGAAATCGAATCGTACGGCCGAACTGGTATAGGATTGGGGGTGAGCCGTCCATATCGGCTGAAGGTTGAAGGCTTTGTCTTCTGACAAATGTCGCATGTCTTGCAGAAACGGTCCACATCTTTCTTCATTCGTGGCCAGTAAAACCGACTACTCAACAACTCCCATAGCTTCTCCGGACCCGCATGAGCTGTCACGTACGCGGACTGATGAGCGTCAGCAAGAACCTCTGCCTGCTCTGGTTTCGGCACACACAGTCTCGGTTGGAAATCCGCATCTCGGAAGAAGAGCAGCCCTCGGTCGTCTTTGAAGAAGCGGAATGCGGGATCCCAGGAGTCCGCATTGGAGTGTTCACTCTCCCATCTTTGGCGGAATGCGGGGTCCTTTCGATAGCCGTCCACATATCGTTTCAATATGTCTGACGAGAGCTCTATGTGAATCATCGGTGGTCGGTGAGTGGCTTCCCATAACTTTTGGACTTCGTACGGATCACCCGCCGCCTGAGTCCCTTCTTCGGCAGCATGATGGCTCGAGCCCAACTCGAACTCGGCTTCACTAGGAGGCGAGGCTGGAGGAGTCTTCGTTCCGTTCGTCCTTCGTTCGGTCTCACTGCGAGTAAGAACATCGTAGTTCTTCCGGGTTGTGCGACGCTTACGACCAACAGCCTGGACCTCTCCTGTCATGTCCAGCACATCACGGAAGTTCTCGATTCGCGCCAGGTTGGCCATGCGAGGGGCTGCCGCCGTCTGAGCAATATCTTCCATCTGCTGCATGAGCTCTTCGTCTGTTTTCAATGCCGGAAAATCATCGAACACTGGAGATGTATGTTCGGGGGGAGCTCTTGGCAAACGCGATAATGGATCCACGTTGCTGTGTTGTCGACCAGGACGATGTACAATCTCTAGGTCCGGTGCGAATGCTGAGAAGACTGTTCCCCAAGCGGATAAGCGTTTGTTGGCGTTCTCATAGGTTCGTGCCCATTGTAGCGCAGCATGGTCCGTCACTAACACTGTCTTCTCGCCTTCTACAAATGGCTGGAACTTGACTAAGCCTTCTTTCGCCGCCAGCGCCTCTCTCTCTGTAGCAGAGTATCTCGTCTCTGCATCTTTGAACGTCCGAGACCAGTACCCGATGACACGCTCGACATGTACTATGGTGTCATCCATCTTCGTCGCCCATCGACCCGGCTCTGGAACGTCCACCACTTTGGGAGAGGCAGAAAAGGCTAGTCGAGGTAAGGGTTTCCCTTCCTCGTGCATTTTCGCCAAGCGTTCATATAGCTTGGTTCCTTTTAAGTCCCCAATCTTGATAGGTTGGACCTGCTGTAACGCGCAGCCTAGTGCTTCGTCGGAAGCGTCCGTGTAGAGTCTGTACGGTCGTCCCTCTATAGGGTGACCCAAGATAGGAGCGTTCTGTAGAGCTTTCTTTGCGGACTCGAAAGCATGCTCCTGTTCCGCGCCCCAATGCCATTTCACGCCTTTCCGTAACAGCTGGAATAATGGGGCCGCAATGCCGGCATAGAAAGGAATGAAAGACGAGAAGTATACCACCATTCCCAAGAATGTTTGTAGCTGCGAAAGCTTCTCTGGGCGGCGGACCTCACTGATAGCGCGTACTTTCTCCGCATGAGTAGACAGTCCCAGACGCGAAACCTTGTGTCCCAGAAGCAGGATGGAACCGTAGAACAGGTGACATTTCGGTGGCGAGAGAGTGAGGCCTGCGTCTTCGACAGCTTTCAGTACCTGATCGAGATGCTGGATGTGATCCTCGTAAGATTTAGAGTAGACCACGATATCGTCAATGTATACGAGACAGAAAAGCCACAAGTAAGGTGCCAAGATGCTCTGCATGGTTCGTTGAAAGATGGATGGCCCGTTACGCAGCCCAAAGGGCATTCGACGAAATTGAAATAGACCTTTGTGCGTGCGGAAAGCAGTTTTCTCTATGTCCTCTTCCGCCATTTCAATCTGCGTGAATCCAGAAAGAGCATCTAGAGAAGACAGAACCTGGGCTCCTGACAAAGCACTGAGTATTTCATTTTGTCGCGGAATGGGAAATTCATCTGGGATAGTCATCGTGTTGAGCTTACGGTAATCCACGCAGAACCGCGGCTTGCCGTTGCGATAGATGATGACCACGGGGGCACTCCAAGGGCTCTTTGACGGCTCGATCACTTCCTGCTCAAACCACTTCTCCAGTTGCTCCTCAATAACCTGTCGCTTGGCAGGAGATGACGCATACATGGGCACTGCTATAGGCTGGGTACCTTCCTTGGTACGGATGTTGCATCGCGTCTCCAAGTGTCCCAGACGGCCGTCAAATCCAAAGGCTTTGATTCGACGTTTCAACATAGCGAAAGCTTCTTCTCGAAGGTGTTCTGGTAAGTCACCCACATCCA
Organism: Antrodiella citrinella; assembly: GCA_004802725.1. Lineage (NCBI taxonomy): Eukaryota > Fungi > Basidiomycota > Agaricomycetes > Polyporales > Steccherinaceae > Antrodiella > Antrodiella citrinella. The sequence goes on from SGPM01000066.1 coordinate 48,212, forward strand.
GGATCTTCTCCAAATCTTTGGACAGATACACAGAGCTGTCTGCTACTTCAGCCGTCTTCGGGCCCCAAAGTTCAGGTTCAGCAGTATGATCCTTCCCCGGAGGAGGCTCTGGTTCCAACGGGGCATCAGAAGGCGGTAGCCGCACCTCTTGAGGATGAGATACACCTTTCTCGTCCATCCTGAATACCATGTAGGATTCTCGATCTAGCTCGGACACTTCACGCTGTCGAAAAGCTTCGATAATAGCCGAATAGCGTGCAGAGACTTGTTGCATGCTCTGAAGATGCTCTGCGTCGACAGGATGCTCCAGTTGCGTTTCTGGATCAACAAGCTGTCCGAGTATGTCGCCTTGACGTATCATTCGTGGTCGATTGGACGTATTGGCAACTGGTACAATAGGAAGCCTGGCGGATATCAGGACGTTCGGCACTGCAAAGAAGTCATCCATTCCTGAGTTCAGCAACGTCTTCTCTACCATCCATTCCTTGTCCTCGTCAAAGTACCCTGTCACCTTCACTGATTTGCACGTGTTCGCAGGGATCCGAACATCACAGGCAGCCCGCAGTAGTTTCTTGTCCTGACGAGAAATAGCACGACGCCGACCACGATCTGCACGGGATCGCTTGTGTAGCTTCGCTTTCACGAAGGATTGTGTGTGTGCGGCACTTCGACGCAGTCTGAGATATTCCGCTGTGCGGGCTACGTTCTGAGCTTTGGCGTGGTATCCTGAGTCCCCGAAGGTCACTATCTTACCTTGGGTGACGCTTCGGCGAATTCCAATCTCATAGGTCTCCTGGAAGTCCTCCCCAAGCAGAACAGGAACCTGCATGCCTGGCAGTACACACACCATACAGTGATCTAAGTCGTATTTCACATAATACCGAAGGTGACCTAGGTATGTGTGATATGTGGTAACGGACACCAGCTGACGTGGTACCTAGGTATGTGTCTCTTGTATCCGCCGACACCATACCTGAGTATGTATATACTGAACCGGCTGCTATTCTGTGTATAGAGGGTGTCATGTTCGACTCACATCTCGGCTGGTAGCAGGTATGTACCACCCGTTTCAGCCGACAAATACCTAGGTATGTTTTCATCAAGTCCGCCGAGGATTAGCTTCATCGTCTGCAGAACAAATGACTCACAACTCGGCCGACACTCGAACTTGAATACATAGGTACGTTGTTATCAGGTCGGCCGCCGATGACTGTCTTGATCAACCTCAGGACCCCCTCACAATTCGGTCGAATCCAGGTATGTGTACTCTCATCTCGGCGGACAACTACCCAGGTAGCTATTGACTGATTCCGCCGCCAGACCTTCATCCACTCACATGCCTTGCCGCGGGAGCATACCATGGTACATATCCAATGGTTCGGCTGACCTCCGACTTTGTGCGGTAATTCGAGTAAGTGTCTCTCATTCGAGCTGAATTGCATCGTTCTGACTTCGGCATTCTCAAGACCACAGCGGACTTGGGGGTGGGCATGAACCAGCCTCCATTCACCTTGTACCCAGTGAGACATGTACCTTTGAAGGTACAGCGCGCACTCATAACTTCACTTTGAGAGAGGGTACCATGGTTGTTTTGTATTTAACGAAGACAAAACACATGTATTCTTTAATGCACGCAGTGCGTAGAAGGCAATGGATCAATGTATTACAACAAAAATACGAACGGGTGCATCTCAATGACAAAAGTTAGTCGCGCAGCTCTTGGAGACGATATCGAAGGTTTGCAGAAGTCAGTGCGACTTTCTGCATCTCGAGTGATTCTTGCTCCAACTCCTTCAGCAACGCGCGTAACATACGCACCCTCACTTTCTTCGGCTGGCTGACACTGTGAGCGATCCACCCAATTGCATACTCCACAAATACATCATGCATTGCGTTGGGCAGGTAACGATGAAGACGGTAGGTTGGCGACGCGGGAGGTATGACAAGAGGCTGGTAGTCTGGACCAGCGCGGTGTTCCGCGCCAAGAATGGGTGGCGGAACCGTCGAAGGATCCAGTGGATCAACATCGGGCACTATGATGGTTGAGGGGAAGAGACAACTCTGACGAAAAAGAGTGGACTTACATTCTGCGCCGGCCGCTTTCATGATGTGCACCATATGGAGCCAGTACGGGTGCTGGGGGGGCGTGTCTTTGGACGCTTTCCACGGGACCGTGTGTGCCACAGACCGCAGTTCCTCCATATCTACATCGCTGTGGATTTCCGAAGGGGATGGCGGTACGGGAGACGACNCGTCAAATTGCGCGGTGAAGCGCATTGAGTGTGATCTTGTAAAGTCAAACCCAACTTGGGAGCGGGGGGGTGACCTCAGCAGATCGGGTCGACCGGACGCGGTTGAATCTTCAGGAGTGGATAGTAAGCGCAGAGGTAAGGGAACGATCTTGCGAGGTTCGGTTTGCTGAAGCATGGGTCCAGAAAGCGGCATCGGTACCGGCTTGCGACTCTCGAGCTGCGCTAGTCCATTGCCAGGCAGCGGCATCGGTCGATAATCAGTCGACTGAGATGATATTGGCTCGACATCTCTCTCAAGAGGGAGCGGGACTGGGCGCCGAGGTTCGATTGGCAGACCACCACCAGGCAGCGGCATGGGTCGATAGTCGGACGACTGGGACGATATGGGTTCAGTTGCCACAGCGAGCGGAAGCGGCATTGGACGACGCACGTCGGTGGCCACAGCGAGCGGAAGCGGCATCGGACGACGCACGTCTTCCTGCATGCGTTCCCCAGCCTCGAAGCTCAAAGTCGACNAAAGGGAGGTTGCCTGAGGGATGGCCTTGGNTCTCAGCGGAAGTGGAACCAATGGACGCGTTGCCGATGGTGTCACGTCAACTGTGGGGTCTTCGGAGGGTGAGGATTTCATAGCGCACTAAAGAGCTATAGGGGGAAAGCGCATTTAGTATACAAAAATCAACTGGATACGACTCGGGCATACCTGGGTGCGCTTGGACACGGTTGACGTTGCTGGCGGACGGGAGAGAAGATAAACGCCAGGCGTGTAACGATACACACGGTCACGTGTCTTTGTTGAATAGACGCGTGAGAATTATTAGCCACTCGATCGCACTTCGCGCTCATGACCGTGTCTCCCCATCTTCGCAATGGCCTCCAAACCCACCATCGACTTTGACGGCTTCGACCCCTTGGAGAAGGACCTACTCACTGCCGCGGCGCGAATAGTGGAAGCTCTGCGCCGATGCCCCGCTAAGTCTGATCCAACTTTCGTCGCATGGGAGTGTAGGTTCTACAAAGAGGTTGTGAGTACATGCTACACCCCTGCTATCCTTCAGTCGCGCTGACGATATACTCAGATATCTGCCTCTGAATTGGAGCAGGGCGCCACCACACATCGCGTTCACGCGATTATCGCCTCCGCCATGGTCTGCTATAATCGGGCCCAGAACGACAGTAAGAAATTGGATATTACGACGATCTCGGTGGACGACCCTGGTGTTAGTGCCCTCTACTATAAGGAGATGCCTGAAGGGATCGCGCTCGGGGAAAACTGTTGGTGGACCACATTTCGTGAGTAACCTGATTGTCATGATTGGGGCGCGGTACTCACATTCGTTCGCGCATAGCTACGCTGAAGGAGAAGAGAGACATTGTGCCAAACATTGGTGAGTCTGTTGTTATGCGAATTTCTCGCCATACTCATGAGAGTCAGTGCGCAATCGTCTGAACAAGCTTGCGTCTTCATCGAATGCGGCTTCAGGAAGTTCTACGATCACTGCAGCTACCACCAGCGTCCAGGGTACGGAGGGAGCAGAATCAATGGCTGGGATGAAGAGGAAATGGGAGATTGGTGCAGAGGGCAGGATCGGTGATGAGGTCTTAGCTGGCGACAAGGGGAAGGGGAAGGGGAAGGACGAGGACGAGATGAAGAAACCACCACTCAAACGTACTCGAAAGCCCCCCAAGCGTACAGACGACGACACAAAGGACACTGCCCCTATCAAAGCAGAATCCAAACCCCCTCGACGCGCGATACCTGCAAAGCCGAAGAAGACAAACATTCGGCTCACCAGTGATCGAGTTGGCCCGCCTCCCAAGCTGACGTTTGAGGACACGGCGCGGATCGTGGTCGCGTCACACATTGGTCCTGCACCACCTGATCAACAGCTTACCCTTCCCGCCACCCCACCTTTTGACGATCTCGATAGACCTGGGTACTTTGAGGTTGAAGAGCCGACGTTTGAGGTTCCGATCACCTGTAGAGGGCTCACAGGTGTCGCGGTGTATGAGGAGGCCCGTGAAGGCAACGCTGGTCCATTCGAAGACAATGACACCCTCAATCAGTATGGTTTACCTACGCTTTTCACTTTGGTGAGTCGCATACACCTATACTTGTACAGCAACTGACCTTCCAGTTCTAGCCTAACGGATGCCAGCTGTGTCAGAATGCGGGCGTCCCATGTCAGATGATGTGTGGCGAGACTCACCACTGTCTGCGCTGCAGATCGAAGAAGAAGGGGTGTCCCGCTGTCGAGCCTTTCAAGGACGATGATGTGGGTATCGCTCACGCCCTGGCATGGGAGCTGAGAAAGCACGGTCGCGAGTTCACAGTCGTGGTGCCAGCACTTGCTTCTCGTGTGCTTTCCAAGCAGCGTCGCGCGAAGCTGCGCCATAGTAGTGCTGACGACGAACATGTGGAAGACATGGAAGATGTGACCACCCCACTGCCCGCAGATCAGCCCTCTACCTCGTCATACCGACGTTCTGCACGCGCAAAGGGCAAAGACAAGGCAACTTCTGCTTCCACCTCCGCTGTACGTTTCTCCGCATCTCCTGCAAGGTCGCGCCGAGGGTCTGTTCCCAGGACAGTCTCCGCCGGTTCTTCCAAGAGTAAGCTCGTTTCACTCATATCATGTAATATCATATGCTAAGCCAATGAAGGTCCCGTTTCGCAGGTCATGTTGGACCAGAAAGCCCTCGCCCCAATACCGGAGCATCGTTCAATTCAGGTGGCAGAGCATTTGCACCCTGCTATTCCCAATCTGGATGAGCCAACAGCCAGCACAGGTGAGTCGATACACATATATCTACACCATTTGAGCTCATCATCATACAGTATCAGATCCTCTGAATCACCCGATGGCTCCTTCCTTCCAGGCTCCTTCAACTATGGTCTCCGGGCGAGGCAAAACACCCACATTGCCCACCCCAGACGGAACGATCGATATCGTGTCCAACGAGATCACGTCTACCAGTTTCACCTCCAACGCGATCGCCTCCACCAGCATTGTGTCTAACGAGGTCGTGTCTACGAGTGGGGTGTCCAACATGATCAAGTCTGCCAGCGCGGTATCCGACCCGATCGCGTCTACCAGCAGCACGTTGAACATAATCACCCCAACCGACAGCAAGTCGGACGCGACAGGCTCCACCGGCGGCGCGTTGAACAGGATCGGGTCTATGAGCGAGGGGTCCAAAGCGATCGCATCTACCGGCGGCGCGTCGAACGTAATCACCTCAACCAACAGCATATTCAACGCGACAGGCTCTGGCGGCGGCGTGTCGAACGGGATCAAGTCTACCAGCGCGTCGAATGATATGGGCTCTACCGACAGTAGGGCCAATGCGACGGGTTCCACCAGCAGCATGTCCACCCCGATCGACGACTCTGCCAACCCTGAGGTGATTCCTATGGACATAGAGAGTGCGCCTCCCGCGGAGACACCTTCTGCGCATCGCGCTGCTTCCATCCCGAACGACCAGGTAGTCGCCATGGATATCGACCCTATTGGATCGACTGATAAATTCCTCTCGGCCGACGACGCTTTCCCCAACCACTTACCTCATAGTGCCGCTGCCTTGTCCAGTGACGCACCTCACATCGAGGGCTCCAGTGTTGACACTGCAGTCTCCACAGATTTGGCGGTCCCTGTTGCAGCTCTCGACGGCAGCCTGGCGATGCAATCCTCTGTGATGGTCGACAGTTCTCATGAAGAGACCGAGGCACCGAGACCCGGTGACAATATGTTCCTTCCTCCAGAACCAACTTCCAGTCTGCCAATCAATACCACGGTGTCCACATCTGACCGCGCGGTGACCGGAGTTGATGGCGCAGTGACCAGCTCAGGCAGTGGAGCAGACGATGTAGACAGCACCCCAGCAACGCGCCTAGGCAGAGAGGTTGTCGCCTCAGACGCGGATGGTCGAGCAGCGCTGACAGAGAGTGCAACACCACATCAGCAATTCCCGAACGGTGCTTTACGTGCTTGACAAGTGCTTTATATGGGCTTAACGGCAGAAGCGCCGGTCTAAAGCACCAAAAAGCACCAAAAGCACCATTTGGGGAATTGCTGATGCAGTGCGACTAGTATCATTAGGTCTGATCTATAGAGCTGGGGTGCCCATGGGGTTCCGTTCTGCTTAAAACAACCCGGAACACCCTCTCTATAGTGGTTTGTAAGCTCGTATCGGCCGTTTCAGGGAGGTCTCCATCCGCTTCTGAACAGGCTGTCTCCGTTTTGCGTACATGGGGTCGGGCACATGGTGTCGACGGAAACGCAACTGACCTTTTAGCAGTGTTCGGCGGACGGCCGGGACTTAAATTTCGAGGTCCGCGGACCGCTCGTCCCGGAATGGAGAAGTTTGCCTCATCGTGGTAAACATTAAAACGCGTCAAGCACAACAGCTTTGCGAGTTTTGACTATCTCCGTGAGTGTTGATTTCTGTCATCATCCTCATTCTTACTCACTTCGTGGAAATGAAACACTCTGATTGCATGGATTTACCATATATTGTTCAGAAAACAACGCTCACAAGACCGTAGCATTCTGGGTGCCATACTTAGAAGACATACGGCCCCTGACGTGTGGTCATCAGCTCAGGAATGCACGGCACTTTGTCGTAATCCCCTACACTTGGGAACATAGCCCCTACACTTGTATCGGTCATTTAAGGCTATGGTCCTCGCAAGAGGTCGACGAGCGAACTTTCCGCAAGTTGTCTCTGCTACAGAACCACTACCATGACGACCATCGAATCCCTCGGTCCCAAGACCTTACCCACTCTAGACAAACTCAAAGCGAGCGTCCCGGACAACCTTGACGTGCAGAAAGTCGCCAATGACTTTGTGAACTCCTTCGCCAAGGCCGTCAAGGCCAATGACGTGTCCGGCATCCTGTCGCTCCTCCACCCCGACGCCTGGTGGCGCGATACGCTCGCCCTCACGTGGGACTTGCGCACCTTCCAGGGTCATGCCAACATCAAGCAGTTCCTCACCGACCGCCTCGCGCTGTCGAAGATGTCCGGCATCAAGCTCCTCGACGCCAAGTTCGCGCCCGAGGGGAACGACCTCGTCTGGATCCTCCTCCGGTTCAAGTTCGAGACAGACGTCGCCCTCGGGACCGGTGTCGTGCGTATGGTGCCCGTGTCTACGGGCGAATGGAAGGTGTACTTGATGGGCACTATCATGGATGATCTGAAGGATTATCCTGAGCAGCTTGGCCCGCGTAGAAACTTGAATCCGAGCCACGGAGAGTGGGCGGGTGACCGCCAGAAGGAGAGGGAATTTTCAGGCACTAATCCAGAGGTGTTGATCATTGGAGGCGGTCATGGCGGGTTGATGACGGCTGCCAGGTTGAAGCATCTCGGCGTGTCTAACCTCATCATCGAGAAGCATCCGAGGATCGGAGACCAGTGGCGCCTCCGGTACGACGCGCTGTGTTTGCACGATCCTGTCTGTGAGTAAATTCCACTCGTTTTACTCCAGACTCTAATGTTCATTGCTGCGTCTTACAGGGTACGATCATCTGCCTTACATGCCGTCAGTATCAACGTATGTTTCTGTCGCGTTCTTCTGTCCTGAATACTTCACAGATTCCCTGAGTACTGGCCCACATACACTCCTGCTCCCAAGCTCGCCGACTGGCTTGAGTCGTACGCCAAGAACATGGAGCTGAATGTCTGGAATTCTTCCCAACCGACGGAGATCAAGCAAGATAGCAACAACAAGTGGCATGTCAAGGTTAAGCGAGGCGATGGAACCACGCGTTCCTTCATTGTAGACCACGTCGTCTTTGCCTTGGGCTTCGGTGCAGGCAAGGGAATCGTCCCGAACTTTAAGGGTAGAGTAAGCATGTCTCTTTTTTCTATGTTGACCAGGTTTGACTGGGTCTGTTGTTTTGCAGGAGAACTTCAGAGGCCAGGTGATGCATTCCGGCGAGTTCACGTCCGCCAAGGATTATATCGGCAAGAAGGTCGTCGTCGTTGGTGCTTGTACTTCAGGTGCGTGCATATACCGCTAGTCACTACTCTATGATTTTTGTTAACGTTTCGTCGCTCATAGGTCACGATATCGCATACGACTGCGGCGCCGAAGGCTTAGACGTTACGATGATACAACGCAGCTCCACTTACATCATGTCAATCAGCAAGGGTATGATGAGACACATGCAAAGTATGTCGTGACCTCTGACATTGCGAATTTGTGTGGATCTTTGTATGGATCGTAATCTTATCTCCTCCGTTTCCTAGCTCTTTACTGGGAAGGCGGTCCTCCAACCGCTGTTTCTGATCAAATCAACAACACAATTCCCTACCTCTTCGACAAGGTCAAAGCCGTACGCCTCGCTAATGCCATAGCAGAAGAGGATAAGTAAGTGTTATCTCTTCGCTCGGTGGTACACGTCGGCTTATCTCCCAACAGAGAATTGCTGGCCGGTCTGAAGAAGGCTGGGTTTAGAACCAACATGGGTCCTGAAGGTAGTGGCCTGTGGAACCTTGTTTTGACGAAGGGCGGAGGATACTACTTTGGTAAGCGTGATCACTGGCTACAATATTCCCCTGACTTACCAGACTTCACACACAGATACTGGCGCGTCCCCCATGATTATTGACGGCCGCATTAAAGTGAAGAGCGGCAGCGAGATCGACCATTACACGCAGGACGGTTTCAAGATGAAAGACGGCGCTGAAATCAAGGCTGACGTCGTTATTCTCGCTACAGGGTATGTTGCTTGCGTTCCTCTCATGCACCGCTTCTCAGCCTCTGACGAAATATGCGTAGATACGGTGATGTCCGCGATGTCGTTCGCGAGCTCGTCGATCCGAAGATTGCCAAGAAGATCGTGCCCATCTGGGATCTGAACGAAGAGGGTGAATTGAACGGCACTTATAGGGAGATTGGCGCGCCAGGATTGTGGTACACCATGGGTACGTCTTCGTGTGTTGGTCTCGGTCTTCGATGTCAGGACTGATTGTATGCGGTAGGTAATTTGGCAATGGCCAGATTTTATTCCAAGGAAGTTGCGCTTCGTACGTAGATCTTGCTTCGAGCAGCGTTTTATGGGCTGACCTGTCGTCTAGAAATCAAAGCCAAACAGGTTGGTATCTTTGGAAAGCGGTATTCTGCTCCGATCAAGATGTGAACGAGGACTGAGAAACCGTAATCGAGCGGTCTCTGGCATGTATGATATTCGGAGATTTCTAAATCAAAACTTTGTAAGAGTAGCGTTAACTTGTACCATATTTCGATGAAATCATATGCGTTATGGCGTTTGCATAAGAATCTGAAGCTTGAAGTCGTCGAGGTCTTCGAACAAACGTAGGCCCCACTCCTTGAGACTCTATTACTCAATTACGATACCTCGTATGCCTATTCCCCGCCAAGCGATAGTCCCTCTACTGTTACACTGCCTGCCTTCGCAGTCTGCATCTTCATGGAGATTCAACTCAGTGCATTGAGCTGTTGAACAACCTTAACTTCCCTGGTACCACTCCTGTTCATGTTTTCGTGAACTAGGCAAGAGAACACTCTCGATTACTTTCCGCAAAGGGTTTGATGGCATCCATTGCTTCCAAACTGCACGAACAGACCACGGTGGACATGCCGCTTCTATCCCTCTTGTGGGTCCACGCCGTCTTCGATTCCCTGGTCGCCAACGACCAACCCGCATCTTTCACCGTCGGGGACACCAAGGGTACCCTCCATCACACGCAGCACAGACTACTTCTATTTGTCACCGGGCTGTATAGGAATAGCTTCATTGCTCTTCGCACAGAGTTGTTCCGTCATCTCCGTTCGCTCGTCGTTGGAATTGAGACAGGGCCTCGATGGCGCGAGACGTTCACCTATCTCAAGTCAGTGGATGATCTGACTATCGTGTTAACCCGTTCGGCCAGACCTGCAGCCGCATGTCTGCAGCATTAGGTGCTCAGGCTCGGACTTGGGATGAGATACTTTACCCAGACACGCCTCCCGTATTCCTTCTCCGTCTACAATCTCAACCCTCCCGTCCTTCCGATTCAGAAAGGGACCACTTAATCGTGATGAATACACGCTCTCGCGCGATGATTTCGTGCGCGAATTGCATTCCGTGCTAACTTCCCGGAAGATGGCAGAGACTGGTGTGGAGACGCTGATTATCCGCAACGCTGTGAACCTCATCGACAGGGACGTGGAAAACCTGGGCACCGTCGTCGGAAGGGTAGGCTGGGGATCGTGAAGTGGTTGCGGAAACGTAGAAGATTTCATGTGGCAGTGTAATATTGACTCTGCCAAGGTGCTACGGACGTGTCATTGAGGGACTAGGCCGAAGTACACCAGTAGAATAAGCGGAGAAATATTATGGGTGCGTGTCCATACCCGGGGTGACAGTCTGCTTCACGAACTCCGCTTCATATGGTGGGAATATCCATATCCGTTAAGAAACCTGTACCGCACCGAGATTATCAGCTCATTTGCACAGGCTGAAGATAGAGCTCAGCGCACCATTACTACATGAACACCTTCCAGCCCCTACTTCCGCTGCACATCACCACCATAAAGCCATCTCCTTCCCCACTCTCCAGCTTGCTCATCCCACTTCCTCGTCTCCTTCACTATTGTTTCCACCTGAGAGTTCCATCGTTGTTTGAGCATCGCCGTGAAAGGTTGGTGCGCTATGCGTGACGACGCCGGCGAAGGTGCGTGGGCAGGTAGCGGTGTTGAGACTGTAAGTTGGTTGGAGAGTGCATGTAAACTGTACGAATCAGGTGTGAATTGTGTATCAAAGAAGGTGGATGGGGTGTCAAAATGACTCCCTGGTCAGCGTGTCTAGTTCGGCATAAGCTTATGAACTTGCTCACTCTGCGCGATGTTGCTCAGTCCTATGATCCACTTGATCTGAATGTCAAAACGTTAAATCTAAAAAGCACGACGAACCGTGAGTATATCATATTCGAGAAGCCGTAGTAAACCTGTTATAATATCGTAAGCATGAGTTTCGTAACTTGCAATGATGAACTCACTCCTCCTGCCACTAGAGCTCCTGAGATGGGACCGAGAAGGAAAGACATCGTGTAAATTTATGCACGGGGAAGCGACTGTAAACCAGTATATTGGCTAGAAAGTGGAAGTTGAAGTTGAAGGTAATTAAATTTTAATGTTACTACTAACTTCAAGTGGCTGTTGGCTGGTCGAAGTGTGTTTGTCCTTGTTATATTCACAAGCCTTTGCCTTTTTCAGAGCGTCGTTGCAGTGACGCGTAACATGACCGTGACCACCACCAGGACGGTGTCCGTGGTGACCTCCAAGTTGGCCTCAACCATTTGCTCTGGAGTCTGAATCATTGCGAAACAGTCTACATCGTCGTATCGATCTATATCTGCGTATTCCAGCGTGATGTGGTCCGAAACTGTTATGTTCAAACTCGCTTCCAGGTCCGAACTTGAAGACTAGCAACACCGCCTTCGCAACACCGCCTTCTGGACGGAATACTCGTGCTCACACACACTCTCTTACTTTTTCGTCCGACCAAATTGGTTTTGTACTGTTGTATCTATGATCCCCCTCTACCCTCCCAACTTCACAACATGGGCTCGTAATGTGTACAACTTTCACAAACGCAAGAACGAGCTGCCTGGATATACAACCGCCGCACCCGCCGGAGGCGCACAGTTTCTACACATCGAAGAGGAGAAACCCTTGAGTTCATGTTGGAGAAAATTACCGGATATTTTCCTCATTCTACAAGAGTGGCGGGATATTTGGGCCATAATTCACGCGCAGATGGGTCTCAGACAAATGTTCGAAGGTATGGGAGGACTTGTCGTTCACCGTGACGACGAGCCTGGTATCGGTACGTGGATTCATTTTAGGTACCAGCAAGCTTTCACACAACTCCATCGACAAGGAAAACCTCCTTCCTATTGTACGCATTCACACAAGCGTTGCGCCACCGTGACAAGAACGTAATAATACTCTGCTTGGACTCAACAGCCGATTCTTTCGTTTACCGTGACGCGAAGACGTTCGAGATCAGGTCCATACGCGCTCAACCAACCTGGGAAGCAAATACCCTTGCATCAGTGGTCGCCAGCCGATGTCCAGCAGGCGATCTACCTTTGGTGTTCAGACAACACAACGCAATTGCATTCCCAGTCCAAGAAACGCGTACGGAACGAACACATTGGAAGGGATCCCCAGAGGGACGAATGTGGTGGCATACTACGACGAATCATGTTTCGCCTCCTGCAGTTCCATCTGCCGATAACACATCTGGGTCAGCCGCTATGCATACTTCACAGCGAATCGAACACATACTTATGCCGAGTTTGTAACCGATGTCCGTCGCAACATCGCATTCAGCTGGCGTAGACGAGCGGATGGATGTCTTCTGAAAGCTCTCATGACCGTCATGCGCAGGTACAAAGTCGGTATGTCGTAAGAAACGGTTGAACTGGTGGTAGGATTTTGCTGAGGGGGCAATGCGTAGAAAAAGTGGTGGAAGTTTTTAGGGAAGTCGCTCTGCAGGTCACCACTGAGTGTGATGCAGTTGTCATTGATATATATTACGATGTCGTCAAGCCCCCAAGCCAAAGGGGCGAGGTCGACCTCGGGATTACTAGTTTTGTGGATCTCAGAGCAAAAGCATGTCCGCGCGGATGGGCCTAGCAGGTGGAAGATTTCTTCAGGGGTGTAGTACTGATCTGGAGAGCGAATCCAGGAGGCGGTGTCTTCAAGCCGGAAAGCAGCTCTGTACAAAATATATGGTCAGACCATGCGAAATATATGGTTGATTGAACACTCACTGCAGGCGCTTGATCTCCGCTAGTGTCCAGACCGGTAAGTGCCAGAATTGCACTCCCACCTTTTCCGTCCATTTCCAATATATGGGGTCTTGAAGAAAAGGAGCGTCCGCGTATCCAAGTACCAGCAACAGTGTCGCCAAGAGGAACAGAAAAATGACGACATAGACTAGTGAAACAGCGGACACGTTGATTGTAGCATGCATGACCATGTTGACAGTAAGAGAAAGTAAGAGGACGAAAGACCAACAAAGGACAAGGATCAGAGCGTATATTTGGGACCGTCTGACCCAGGTGGAAGCCGTACATCGGGGCAACAGCCTGAGCAGCCGCTGAGGCGGAGTGGTCGAAATAATGGATGCGGAAGTGGACAATAAACCTACAGTTGCAGTCAAAATCTATATTATTTTCCACTTCGTCACAGACTGAAAACATGGTACAAGATTTGATGATAAGATGCGTGAAAAGGCCTAGAGCTATGGCAACATAGTGTTGTACACTGCAACGAAACAAATCCGCCACAAGACCGCTCAACCCGTCCTGTTCCTGCTTCGCTTCCCGACTTGCGCTTGGAAACCAGTCTTGATGGTGTTAACGGAGCGTCTGGACCCACACGACTCGCACGCAAGGAAGAAGATACGGTTCTCCTTCGTCAGGAGGGTATCGGGGGATTTACACGTTTTGCATGTGACGTATTCAACTACACGGCAGACTCATGATGAGCACTGGAGAGCAAGACAGACGAGACTAGATATGAACATACCAATATACCGCCTCAACACGTGTTCGACCTGCTTCTGCTGGAAACGACCCTTGATTACTAACCGTCCAGAGCCGTCCACCGAACCCGTAGTACCCATCTCAGCGAACATGTACTGAATGACGTGCTCGGGCTGCCTGTGCATACGACGACAAATGTCGGACACGTTGGCGAATATCGTCTTCTTGTTACCCTCACGGGCGAGCTGAGGAGGCGCAATAGTGTAGCGCTTGCCGGAAGAATTGAGCAGAGCGGGGTTGGCGGCATGAAGTTGGAGGTAGAACCGTTGAAGCAGCTGAGGAGGCACACGAACTCAGAACACTTAAAAGCAGTCAGAGATGAGGACGAACGCACCTCCGGATAAGTGTAATCTCGGTCTGATTTCAGCCATGGTTCGGCCCCAGCATCGATGCTCACAACACCCGCACCGCCAGCGCCAGTAGCGAAAGGATCGTCGCCGAGCTCGGCTTCGTCAATCTCCTCCGGCAAACCGTCGGGGACGTCCTCGTCCTCGTCGTCCTTCACTTTGGCGTCATTCAACTCCTTCTCGAAGGCCTCAAAGTTGGCGACCTTTTTCTTTTTCTTCTTCTTCATATCGGAGAAATCTAGATCCTCCGTTGCAGCAGCAGCTGGTGCTGCCGGTGCAGCAATAGGTGTAGATGTGCCAGAAACATCGCCCTCCTGCGACCAGAATGAGCATGATTGGGATCACATAGGGCGTCATTCGTGTGCTCACCAAGTCGAGAGGAATATCCTTCTTCTTTTTCTTTTTCTTCTTCAAGTCTCCGAACATGGCCTTCAGGTCGTCTTCCTCGGCCTTCTCTGCGCCCTCCGCGCCGTTCGCAGCATCTCCAGCATCGCCGTTGGCTTTCATCAGCTCATGTGCGGTCTTCGGACCCATGTCCACGACATCGCCATTGGTGGTCGTGTCGTCGATGGTGGCAGGTGCCGGGGTGGTAGGGTCTGCGTCGGCGCCGAGAGGATCTTCGTGGAATGCGACTTGTTTCTTTTTGCGCTTTTTTAGAGATGGGTCGAAAAGTGGTTCTTCCGACATCGTGTTATGCTCTCTTGTCGTTGACGAGCTCGACGAGGACGACGATGAGGAGACTGTGAGGATGTTTTGTGTGTGCGGCCAGTGCGAGTCATTTCATTGATCAGGGTATTCGGCATTCGGCATATTTTATCTCCGCTGATCTCCGACGGAATCGACCCGGCCCATTCCGTGCGACGGTCGACGTCGTGGCACTCGTTCTGCTCGCCGTCCTGCTCACCACTTTTTGTCACTCCTTCGCCATTGCCCACGATGCTCGCTAGGCGGTCTCTCGCTCGCGTCGGCGGCCCCGTCGTCTCTGCACCCACCAACGCCAGGAACATGGCTACCCTTCGTGAAATTGAGCTGCGTCTCAAGTCTGTGCGGAACATTGAGAAAATCACGAAGGTGCGTGTTTATCGTCGTGTCTTGTGTGGACGGTGCTCATGAACTGTTGCAGTCTATGAAAATGATTGCCTCCACGAAGCTGGCGAAAGCGCAGCGCGCCATGCAGTCTGGCAAGCAGTACGGTCTCGCCAACGCCGGTATGTTCCGCTCCCCAACGTCTCACTCACTCTCTAAATTCCTCTTTTCTCTTCCCTATTAGAGGTCTTCCAGCATGTAGATGCCGATGCTTCTGCGAAGCGCAAGCTCTTCGTGGTCATCTCCTCCGACAAGGGTCTCTGTGGTGGTATTCACTCTTCCGTCACCAAGTTCACCCGTCGCGCCTTCAACGACAAGGTATCACCCGTCGACGCAGACTCGCCTATCATGGTGATCGGCGACAAGTCCAAGGCCCAGCTCTCCCGAGCTCTTCCTCATAACCTCACCATGTCATTTAACCAGATCGGGCGTGACATCCCCACTTTCGCGGACGCAGCTGGTGTTGCCGACTTGATCACGTCAAGTGGTGTTGAGTACGATACTATTGCCATCGTATATAACAAATTCGTGTCTGCCATCTCATATGAGAGCGCAGTCGTCGAGATTGACACCGAGAAGGTCTTGAAGGATGCTCGTGAGTAGCTGTTTTATATCATTGGACTTTCGCTCATGACGTGTGTTTGTGTAGCCGGATTCAGGGCGTATGAGATGGAGGATGATGTGACTAAGGATTTGGCAGAGTTTGCGCTTGCAAACGCTATCTATGCTGCTTTGGTTGAGGGTCACGCTTGCGAACAGAGTGCTCGGTAGGTCTTTACCACGTATATTCGCAAGTGTATGCTTATGCATATTTTCTAGTCGTAACGCCATGGACAGTGCCTCCAAGAACGCTTCCGACATGATCAGCAGGTTGCAGATGCAGTACAACCGTGGTCGTCAAGCCGCCATCACGAACGAGTTGGTCGATATCATCACTGGTATGTCTATGGATTTTGACGTCGTTTATGTTTACTAATGTGTACGGTTTTTCTCTCAGGTGCTTCTGCGCTCTAGGTTGCTTCATTGCACGATGCCTTGTCGAATTACAAATAGATTTGTGTTCTTGATTCGTATGTGGGTATTCGCTAGCCCTGCGCGCAGTACTCATAGTTTCCTTTGAATCTCGCAAAGACACGCATAAATGTGTCCCGTCTATAGCGTCGGTTGAGATTGCACCGACTGGAACCGCGCCGTATTGCATCGGGTGTATTTCCGGTTGGACATTGTCACGACTGGAACGTTGCAAGCAAGGCTGAGTGGTCTGAACAGTTGAACTATACAATGATGTACGTCTCGGGACAAGCCATCCACCCAGCTAATTATCGCGCGGTATGCGCGCGGTACTATCCCCGCTGAGACTGCCCGTATCTTCATTGTTTGAGACCCATACCTCCCGCTGTACGACTTCATATGCTCGGCGAGCACAAATTGGCCGGTCGAATTGATTCATCGTGGGCTTGTTCTTATAGGACAACCAGGAATAGGTGCGTCACTCATATTCTCTCGCCCTCAGATAAAACGACGACAACTCCACAGGGAAGACACTCTTTCTATATTACGCCTTCAAGCGGGCCTTGATAGACAGACGTTCGGTGATACTATGCGACGAGTCCGCCTACTGCGTGCACTACGACGGGCGCCGTCTCCGTACAGTCACGTTGCCCTGCGATAGAACGTACCACGTTGCCGCCAACACCCTCGTGCTCATTGACTGCGAGGTGAAACATCTACCGTCACTCTTTGGACGTAGAGGCAGAGGCTACGTCGTCTGCGCTGCATCACCGGCAACCAAGGACTCGAAATGGATGAAAAACGGAAGCGTACAATTTTGGCACTTACCGGTCTGGACACTGGAGGAAATCAAGCGTATGCAGTGAGTGTTCGATGCAGTAATCCATGTCTCATGGTCTGACCATTTGTTACAGAGCTGCTTATCAGCTGGAAGGCATCGTCCCCTGTACCCGCTCTCCAGATCAGTACTACACTCCTGAAGACCTGTTCCACCTGCTAGGCCCGTCGGCGCGGACCTGTTCTTGGTTACTGTTCCACAAGACTGGTAATCCCCAGGTCGACCTCGCCGAAAAGGCTGGGGGGGTTGACGACATCGTCGGATATCTCGATGTCCACTACACCGCACTCGGGTGACCTGCAGAGCGACTACCCTGAATCATTCCACGACTTTTTCTACGCATTACCCCCTCAGAAAAATCCTACTGCCACATCAATGATCTCTTACGACATACCGACTTTGTACCTGCGCATGACGGTGGTAAGAGCGTTCAGTGGATATCCATCCGCTCGTCGACGCCAGCTGAATGCGATGTTGCGACGGGCATCGGTTGCAAACTCGTCATTGAGATGACTGGTATATGTTCGACTCGCTGTGAAGCGTACATAGTGGCTGACCCAGATCTGTTATCGGCAGATGGAGCTGCAGGAGGCGGAAGATGGTTCGTTCGAGTCGATATCATAATTATCATTAAGGCATTCGCTTGTCGCCTGAACGACTTCGACATGATTCGCGGTCTTTTGTATGAGCCGGAACATATATGACTATGCGGTCTTTTTGCATGTCAATGATCTCGTTGACACTTGAAGGACCCTTGAAAGTGACCACTCGCTTTCGTCGCGACATGAGCTCTCATCGATCTCATCCTGTCAGTTCACTACGTACATACAGCCTCCTCTGAGCTATTGAGAATGCGTACTGGGTCCAAGGTTTTATTTTGCTGCTGATAATCTTACATGAACCAGGTTCCCAAACTGAACCGGAAGTTCTTGTCCATCATGATACTGTACATAACAACCGACGACTCCAACTTAACTTACATAGGATCCACGCAGCCTTTTGTATGAGACGACTGCTAGTGCCTCAGTCCATATTCACAGGAGCAGAGTACCGCTTGCCGAAGATCCCAGCCTGCTTCGCTTTGATTTCTAGATACAAGAGACAGCCTGTGACGCAGAGTACCTCAAACATCAGGTGAAGAACCACGTACGGAGCGCAACATGCTTGGAATAGAACCTGCTCATGGCCAAGTTGCCTATGAAAGACAGTCAATCAGTCCTCACGCGCATCCAATAAATGCATTAGGAAAGAGGCGGAAACGTACCCATGGTGTACCACAAGTTCGGGGCACCAATCTCCCTCCAGGCACCCTGCTCCTCGCCTTCTTCATTCAAATCCCAGATGGGCACAATCTTCTTGGCGATATTGGGCTCGACGAGCTCGCGCACTGGGCCGCGAATGTCGCCATACCTATGTACGAGTATCAATCTCAGTGCGGGAGGCGAGTCATAAAATCACGAAACGACATACCCAGTGCACAGGACAACGACGTCCGCTTTGAGATCATTGCCGTCTTTGAATTTGAGGCCTTCTTCCGTGAAGTGGTCAATCTCGCTACCGCTCTTGACTTTGATGCGACCGTCGACGATCATGGGTGAAGCACCGGTATCTGACGTAGAAATGTCTTACCCATATGCGCTTCGAAGACTAGTGAGGGTACTCACCGAAGTAGTAACCACCCAACCTAGTCAATACGAGGTAGAACAGCCCGCTTCCCTCAGAGCCCTTGTTCGTCCTGAACCCGGCTTTATGCAAGCCGTCCAACAACTCTGTGCTAGGAGATATAAGCCAAATGTATTCCGAGACACAGATGCAGGAAAAGGACACTTATTTGTCGGCTTCTGCTATAGCGTTGGTGAGACGCACGGCTTTGACCTTGTCGAATAAGATGGGCATGGTGTTGTTAAGATGATCGGCAACATCAGTGGGAGGACCGCCTTCCCAGTAAAGGCCTAGTGCAAGGAAGGATGAGATCGTGAGCGGGAGGTGTTTGGATATGTGGGACCGACATACTTTGCATATGCCGCGTCATTCCCTGTTGGATGGACATGATGTAAGTGGAGCTGCGTTGCACCATTGTAACGTCTAAGCCCTGCGCGCCGCAGTCGTATGCAATGTCGTGACCTAAGCACGACGAACAGCAACGTTAACAAAGACAAATGCGTGGGATGAAGGAGAATCACACCGGAAGTACAAGCACCAACGATGACGATCTTCTTTCCAATGTAATCCTTGGCGGATTTGAATTTGCTAGAATGCATGACTTCGCCTTTGAAGTTCTCCTGCAGGACGAAATCCAGTCAGCAAATCAAAGACAAATGAGACAGAAGCTACGCACTATGCCCTTGAAGTTCGGAATATTGGCCTTGCCAGCACCGACGCCCAACGCAAAGACGACGTGGTCGACAGTGAAAGTACGCTCGGATCCGTCGCCTCGCTTTACACTGACATGCCACTTGTTACTGCTGTCTTGCTTGATCTTCATGGGTTGAGACGACGTCCAGACGTTGAGCTCCATATTCTTGGCGTATGATTCGAGCCAATCGGCGAGCTTGAGTGCGGGAGTATAGGTGGGCCAGTACTCGGGGAATCTGTAAGGTGTTCAACACATGAAGACATGGCACGAAAAAAGAATACTGACGGCATGTAAGGCAGCTGGTCGTACCCTGAAGAGCGCGATGAACACCATATACTTGAGTTAAACGAATATAAGTGACTCACAGACAGGATCATGCAAGCATAGCGCATCGTAGCGGAGGCGCCACTGGTCGCCAACCCTCGGTGTCTTCTCGACAATGAGGTTAGACACGCCGAGATGCTTCAACCTAGCGGCAAGCATCAACCCAGACTGGCTCCCACCGACGATCAACACCTCAGGGTTGCTATCCGCAAACTCCATCTCCTTCTGGCGATCGCCGAACCACTCGCCGTGACTCGGTTCCAAGCTCCTGCGCGGGCCAAGCTGCTCAGGATAATCCTTCAGATCATCCATGACGGTCCCCATCAGATACACCTTCCACTCTCCGGTCGAAGTGGGCACCATGCGCACGACGCCCGTTCCCAGGGCAACGTCTGTCTCGAACTTAAACCGGATGAGGATCCAGACGAGGTCGTTCCCCTCGGGCGCGAACTTGGCCTCGATGAGCTTGATGCCAGACATCTTAGCCTGGACGAGACGGTCAGTGAGGAACTGCTTGATATTGGCGTGGCCCTGGAAGGTGCGTAGGTCCCATGTGAGAGCAAGAGTGTCGCGCCACCAAGCGTCGGGGTGGAGAAGGGCGAGAACCCGGGACACGTCTTTCGACTCGACGGCCTGGGCAAAGGCATGTAGGAAATCCTTGGCAACTTTCTGCACGTCGAGGTCGTCTGGGACGCTCGCTTTGAGGTTGTTGAGGGTGGGCAAGGTCTTAGGACCGAGAGATTCGATGGCCGTCATTCTAGAAGCAGATTTTGCGGTAGGGACAAGTGGGGAGTTGGCACTTACGATAATGAAGACTTCGTCCGATAATCCTTATATGAACGATGCAACGGACTAGTTGTACGGAGCATCCTTGACAAAGTCAAGCTGGTGACCACAGGTCAGGGGTGGCCTCTCCTATGCTTCGCGAAGGTTACTTCGTGGCCGACGCGTTTTTAGCGTGATATCCATGATCTGTGCAACTGAAGACGTTCAATAAACAGAAAAAAAGATGATGAACGCATATCACAACGTACGGTACGAACTTCGTCAAAACTTCGTCGTCAACTTGAATGTCATGACGCATGAACTTATTGACGGTCAAAAATCCGGAGCGCTCGGGCCGAACGATTAGTTCTTGGGCGCACTACTGAGCACCCGAACACCGCACAAGATGGTCAGTTGCCACAACAGATGAAACCGTCCGCGCAGCTTGGTCCCTGTTTAAGGGATTCAGCTGACTTCAGTCTAAAATATGAAGTTATGTATATCGAAGACCAAGTCGACATCAAAATTCAAGATACAATGACTGTATATTGACGCAGGCAGGCCGCTCACTTCAAGTCGAATCGTCCTGAGAAATAAGACGATGAGAGTGTGCTTCACGATCATCTAATGACAATGTCCACAAACCATTATCACAGCCTTCAATCTTTATTGGTACCTGAGCCATTGATGTATTGACATGCGAAACTGACTCAACTTGTCCCGAGAGATCAACTCATGACATAAATAGCGGTCTCAATTAGTCGACGAGCATGAGAGGAGTGAGGTGCAATTGTGCACTTGAATGGCACGGGTCCGCTAAGTGGACAAAGCGGTTCATGAGCAATCGTTTCCTCAAAAGCACGAGTGGAAAGATCATACACGATACCACCGTTGGTAAACTCTTCAGCAGGTGTGATTACATTTCCGTTAGCATCAGTTGTCTTAGTGATGTTGAATGTGGCTAGCATGGACGCCATGACTGTGAACAGGAGTTCCTTAGCAGCAGCTTGTCCTGCGCATGAACTGAGCCTCGATAAGTAGGAATGCAGATGCTAAATCGTGTTCTACTCACCGTTTCCCAAAGCCAAAAGCGATCTGCAACGGGTCGTTGTCCTTGTCAACCGTGAGGTCTGCCCATCTTTCAGGTCGGAAAACCTCGTGATCGGGGAAGTACTCTTCATTGTGAAGCATGGCCCTGTGTATACGTAGTTGTGTACAGAAACAAAGCGCATCTGTAGCTGGAGACATACCAGTAATTCACAATTATTAAGGCATCCTTTGGCAGGATATATCCATTGTAAAGGTCGTCCTTGATCGGACTTCTCGTCACTACATGCAATGAGGTAAGTTGACGCTTCGATGTCATAGCTATCTAAGAGCTTACGAAGAGGAACAGCGGGGTGCCATCTGATCGTTTCCCGCAGGACGCTGGTGACGTAGGGTAAGTCGTCCCAATCAGTGGGACTGGGCAATCTGTCTACACCAACAACGCGGTCGATCTCCTCTCTGGCCTTTTCTTGTACCTGAGGGTGCAGGAGCATGGCGAGAACGAACGTACTGAGGGTATTGACAGTCTGTATGATTCAATCAGTGCACCGTTCATCTAATAAACCAGGGTCGTGACGTACCGTGTCGGCGCCGCCTGAGAAGGCAAACATAGATCAGATAATGAAAGAAGCGAGTCCGCGGAATGTCAAACCTGTTATGAGCTCTGCGGCGGAGAACGCGATCGCGTCTTCATCAAATACACCAGGACTGTCCACGAGTACCTTGGAGATCAGGGACGATGGGGCGTCCCCGTTTGCCTACACGATCGTAAGTAAGCCCACGGGATGGTTGAAAACCATGCAGAACCCACCACAGCTGATTTGACATCGTTGAAAGCGTTCCACGTGAATGCATAAGCGTTCTTTTTCCATTCAACAGCTATGCGTTGGAAAGACGCGCCCGGTACCCAGCTCGGTACATACTTGACTAAACATGAGACAATCAGCGGTGTGATTGAGGTAGTGGGGATTAAAAACATACGGGTAGGGAACCAGTTCACGAGGAAATCTCCGAACGAAGTCGCACTCGCGAAATGTTCTACCCATTCTTGGGCGCGCTTGACGAAAGGGTCGTCGTCTCCCTGCACTTTGTAACCGTACGCTAATTTCAAGGTCAAACCTACTGGAAGTCTATGTAGTCCGTCCGTGAGTGGATCGTCAAGTTTTTACAAGGAAAGTGCTACGGACTTGCCAATGTGGTGCAAGAAGTTCTCGGGCGTTCTGAGAAGACTCGCCAAGAACATTACTGTATGCTCTGCATACACATGTCGGCGTTTCTCGACTTCGCGATGAGCGAGTACCATCGATGCCATACGTCGTCCCTGACGCAACTTGTTGGTGTCCCGTTGGAACATCATGCCTTCCTGGAAGCCGCATCTACGAATAGAGTCAAGCACCACGTAGTCAAATACATGAGAATGAAACCGTACAGCTGTACCATCTGCGTTGCGATGCGATTGGAGTATGTTGCAGAGCGGGTCTCGAATAGGTCTCGGCAGACCGAGACGGTGGTGACCATGATGACTTTAGTAGAGAATAGCTGCAAGCTGTATATCGGACCTTCGAACATGAAACACGCACAGAATCAAAAAGAGATGCCGTGTACACGGACTGCTTCAACACTCACCAAAATCCTTCGCGAATACCGCCATTTGTTCATGAACGTTGTGCGGAGACAGATAATTCCCGATGAGAGGCCACTTCTTTGGGCCCGGTAATTCTGGTCCCCGCTGAGGACGCATTTCCGTCCATGCATACAATGCTAAAGCTCCCAAGAAGAAGGGTGCGGATGACAGTATCAAGTTGAGCGGGGTATACGCCATAGGGAAGAGGCGGTGAGGTGTGTACACCAAATTGAGGTGGTTATATGTATCTGTACATGATTGCAGCGTCAGTAGCAGACGACCGAACGCGCTTCCAATGTATAGCATTGGAACACCTATGGCTGGAGCGGGATCGAGGACGTCGACCGGACTGCGATCCCCACTTTTCATGCAAAGAGGCAGACTCTTCCTTGGAATCTACACAGCCCATTCACTTGGTTCCTGTATGATCAGCGTCATACGGGCTTGGCGTTTCAGTCACAGAAGGTACAAGGCGAAATGTACCAAGAGATATATA
This sequence comes from Antrodiella citrinella, assembly GCA_004802725.1. NCBI lineage: Eukaryota > Fungi > Basidiomycota > Agaricomycetes > Polyporales > Steccherinaceae > Antrodiella > Antrodiella citrinella. The sequence goes on from SGPM01000066.1 coordinate 71,920, forward strand.
ACAAGGTGAATACCAAGATCATGTGAACGGAGAGGCGTACCCGAACCTGCTGAACCTCCGCTGCATTAAGTGTCTGAGAACCATTGCTATCAACGAAACCTTGAAGAAAAGCGGCAAGCTGAAGTGACTCTGGGAATCCAAGCCATCAAGCCGTTCTACTTTCCTGAGATCCATGTGTTCATAAATTTTATACGTTCATGCGGAGCCAGGCAGGAATGTAGGATCTAGGATATTCATGTTGTTGTCATGTGATCGGGCCTGTCGACCTGCACCGAACGTGATGCCAGTCTCGACGAACGAAAGATAATCCACCTGATCTCGGCTGCATCGCAATCAATGAAGGAGGCCGGATCTAAGCAAATTATGACAGACAATTTGTGGTGCCAAGCTTGGGTAGATGCACACAAAAGGAAGCCTACAGAAATCCGAGTCAGAGCACTATTTGACATGAGTACGGCAGACGACGTACCTAAGCTAGGATCCCCGATGACCGCAATGCCGTCAACGTTGTTATTGGTTCTTCTAACAAGGCAATATGCAAATCAGTGGCCATCACGCCTGAGTACAATCAGTGTCAGAAACCGGTCCAATGAGCTCTGGAGCGAGTGTACAAGATTGAAATTAAAAAGAGCTGCCTCGATAAAAATTGCAACACTAGAGATGAGATGTACAATGTCCATATGGATTCAATCAACATGTTCCGCAAGATGATCCGCAAGTGACTGCTACGCGGACGGTCCTCAAGTCCGAGTCAACATCATCGGCGTCAACGACTGTTCAGTCTCTCTGATGCGCATTGCGTATAAGTGCGTAACACGCAAGCTTAGCACTCGATGTGACTAACGATCCAGATGCCTTCTTGAGGGCCTCGACATTTGGCAACGACGGTGCTGCTCCGGACTTTCGCTTAGCTAAGAACGACAGTCAGACAAGGAGGGTGACACGAGGGTCAAGTTTGCGTACAGTCAAGCGATCCCAAATACTTCTTCATTCGAAGCTCGGGATGGGCTTCAGACGCAGTCTTAGCTTCCGAGCCAGTGTCTTTTTCCGACTGCTGAGTAGGAGTTGACTGTGACGATTCGACCGATGACTTTGGTTCGGTCGACGTGAATGAGTCGGCCATCGGATTGAATGGTGAGGAAGTTGTCTGGTAGAGAGTAGGGTAGGGGTAGCGGTGTATTGTTCTCCAGATTATGTTATGGGGATCATATACGGTTTCGCTCACTGTGGCGAGTAAACTCGGAACCAGCCGAACATGTCGTAAGTGTTGCTTTAGTGGAACAAGGATCGGTCACAATTGTCGGATACGATAGCAACATCCTGCTCGAAGATAAAGTTAGATGATTGTTATGCGACAACCATCGCTTGCCTAGCTGACAACAAGGAGAATATACCACAACTTCTATAACAGAGGACTTGAGCGAACGTGCCAGTGTACACTTCTAGCAACAAAAACCCACCTGAAACACAACAACAAATATCGTTGACCCTCGACGTGCGGAACCAAAAAGACAAGACTGCTGCGATCGATTATTCGGTAAGCTAGAGTTTAACGGCATGTAATGAGTTGGAGACGAAGACATACGTATCATGCTGTTGCGCCGTTGACAACACGGTCCAGACAATGGAAAGAATCGAGTACCAAACATGCCGCCAAACGCATAGTTTTGGGACGGCGCACGGCGTTCTCCACCGTTCACGAGAGGCTAGTGAAGCGAAGTCTAGCCTGAAATCTTGCGCCTACTGTGGCGCCCACTCTGCACTTACTGTCCAACAGTCTCGATGGCTGTATGATGAGCAACAAGGAGACATGGCAAGCCATGAAATTACTGGATAGAGATCTATGTTAGTGTGGCATTTTGTCAGAGTGTACGGAGAAACGTACCCATGATACTGTGCGGCGCCGCTCCTTGGGAGCTCAGACGAGCGGGGTTTTAGAAGCATTGGCGGTAGAGCATCGTGGAGGGTTCAAGCCATGTTCCTGCAGGACACAAAAGAGATTTCATATGTTAATACATTTCAGTATACATTCATTCATACAGATCCGGCCTCTACGATCTTCGCAACGATGGCCTTCATGACCTCAGTCTTCGTGGCAGCGACGGTAAGAACCTCTTCATGAGATACAGTCGCCGCCGGCTTCAGCTCCGCCGGCTTGCCAGTAGCAAGCTATCGCGAAAAAAAATCAGTCAGATGTAACGATCTGGACTACCCAGTGCAGACCACACTTACCTCCCGCCTGATCTCCTCTTTGATACTCCGGTACTCCGGAATGACCACTGCATTCGTGACCAAACTCAATACCATCACCTCCAAGCCTTCCTCCCGCGCAGCCACCACCTCCGGCACAGTGCTCATACCCACCACGTCCGCACCTGATGCCCGCAAGAATCGGCCCTCCGCAGGTGTCTCATATGTCGGCCCCGAGACCCACGCATACACGCCTTCTTGCAGGGTGTCGTCAGGCAGGCCCAGTGCGTGTACGGCGCGGAAGGCATGTTGGCGGAGCGTGACGCTATACGCGTCAGAGAGTGGGAGGAAGCGCGGGAAGTTGGGGGATATCTGGGGGCCGAGGAGAGGGTTCAGCGGGCCTGCGAGGTTCGGGATGGCGAGGTGGTCTTGGATCACGACGACTTATAAATGTGGGTCAGGGAGCTCAGCTCTCGGTACAGTCCGTGTGTGGCACTCACTGGTCCCTGCGGGGAATTTGGGGTTCAATGACCCTGCTGCGTTCGTGACTAGAAAGAGGGTCAGGATCGGGGTGTCTGCAGAATATGCACGACGTACTGATCAGGTTCTTGACCCCCAGACGTGCCAGCACGCGGATCGGGTACACCACGGTGGATAATGGGTGCCCTTCATAGGGGTGAAACTAGCTATGCATTCATCAGTATCGTTTCAAGATGCTGTTATAACATTCTGACGTACCCGACCAAGCATCGCTACCACAGGAATGCCCTTTCCCTCTCCAATCAGTCCGAAGGCCAGAGAACTCTTGTGACCAGCCACTACACACGATGAGCACGATCTCCATCGAAATAAATCATCTGGATACGTACCTGTACTTTTACCAAACCCCTGCAGAGACGAGTATGGCACTTCAACGACATCTCTCAGGCTGGATGCCAGTGTGCTCAAGCCTGATCCGCATACGATTCCGAAGCGAGGTTTGAGCAGATGTTCTGGGAGGAGCGACGCGAGGACATCGAGGGTGGAAGCAAATGGTTGAGAGCTGGAAGACATTCTGTCCTGAGACAATCCAAGAAAGTCGCGGTCGATAACAGAGTCGTGTCGGCGTCACCGTGACCGTCCCGACGCGTGACCATTAAACGCGTACGGTAACGCGTCTGTCACACTTCTCCTCGACGGTTGGTCTGGCTCTGCGTGTCATCGTTGTTACAATTATATAGTACCAAGGCAGCATCACGCCCAGACATAGATCAGAGGCAACTATGTTCGTACATATATCGAGGGACGAAGAGCAAACCAGGAGTCAAAGCACGAAATATACAATACAGCTTAGCATCACACCACACGTTTTAACCCCCTACGACGCAGGCTTGTCTATCGACATCTCCTTCATGGCATGCGCGAGCTGAGCACTCCTCTGCGACTCCGACTGGATGTCAGTGCGCTGAGCGTTAGGGCTAGTGGGCACGCTGCTTCCGCCATGCGCGTCGGGACCAGGCTCGCCGTTGCCGTAGTGCACGACGTTGCGGTCCTCGTCGATATTTTCCTTCTCCGACTCCTCCTTGTACTTCTCCAAATGCGGTGCCAATGCCTGTGCGGCGGCGGACAGATGCTCCGTCTTCGCGTTCGACATGCGCTTGACGGCGGTGATGGAGAACACGGCCTTGCGCCCTGGAAGGAAGGTCAGAAGACAAGGAGTGCGATAACCTGATGTGTACTCACACGTCTTCCGTGCATCGAATCTCTCGCGAATGTATGGCAGCAAATCCGTGGGCGCACCGCTCCTGTCCTCCACGAAGTGAGGCTTGTCGTCCGCTAGCCACTTGTGCTCCAGCATTTGCTCGGCCGTAGGCCGTTTGAGCGGGTCCACAGTCAGACATTGCCGAACAAAGTCCCGGGCCACATCCGACACGTTCATCCAGTACTCCTCTGGCTCGAACTTGTAGTCGCCCTTGAGGATGGCCTCCATCTCGAGCTGCTGGGTCTCCCTGTCGAAAGGCGTGTACCCTGCAAAAAGATGTTACACACGTGGACAAGCAAAGAAATTGATGGCACTCACCACAAAGAAGGAAGTAGGTGATGACGCCCATCGCCCAAACATCAACTGGTTTACCATGACCGGCTACGCAGACGTGAAAGATCAGCGCCCCATCAATATAAAAATATCGAAGAACATACATTTCAGGAAGATCTCAGGGGCCATGTACTGTGGAGAGATAAGAGCGCATTCAGGCGTTAGGCGGGCAGGGCAGGATGTGAGACAGCACTGACACCGGGTGTACCGCAAATTTCGGTGAGTAATTGCAGCTGCTCCTCCTCCAAGACACGACTGAGACCGAAATCAGCGAGCATGATGTCTGCGTCTTCCTTCTTCGAGCGGAAGAGGAGGTTCTCCGGCTTCAAGTCTGGGATCGAGAGTCAGTGTGGCGATCGGAATGAGACGATATTAATGGCGCACCTCGATGCACGATGTGATTGGAGTGGATCCATTGGACCGCTTTGAACACTGTCCGCACCAAATCCGCTGCATCACTGATGGTGGTTGGATCAGTGAGAACTCGCGCGCAGGAGGACCAGCGGTCGACTCACTTCTCATAGTAGTTGCCCTTTGCGCATATTCGATCAAACAGCTCCCCTCCAGTGCAGAGATCGAAAACGAGGTAGAGATTGTGGGCGGTCTGCGGAGGATCAGCACATAGACTGCGTGAACCATAAAAAGAGTGCTCACTTCGAAGTAGTCGTGTAGGGTGACAATGTTACGGTGACCCTGAGAGACCTTCTTCAGGACTGCGATCTCGTTGCGGACCTACGAATCGAATGCAAAGACTTGTTATCAGTGTCTGCAGCAGGCCTCCACAGGGGCGGCGGAAGCGGAGATGCAGATGTACGCACCATGTACTCCCGACCCTCCATGAGCTTCTTGTTGATGACTTTGCATGCATAGTACTTTCCTGTCTTGATGTGAACGGCCTCCTTCACGATGGCGTACGTTCCACTACCAAGTGACTTCCCTGTGCGATACTGCACATCGTGATCGAATCAGCTCATCCACCCGAGATTGAGGTGGTGAATACGTACTTGGCAGGGAACTGTAGCGGGGGACGGCATGATATTCGTCGATGCAGTGAGGTACCGGTGTGAAGACTAACGCGAAACAATGAGGGAGGAATGTCGTGGTCGTTGTTAGGAAGCACAGCGAGCTTTATCAATTGGATTAAGCGTACCTCGGCATATGCCGTGCGCGCTTCAACAGCACCGCCACTGTGGCCGCCCTCGCGCTCACCGCCGGCCGCGTTGTCCATGTCGGTATGCCCGTGCTTGCCGCGTACGCCGTCGTCGCTCGCTCCTGTCGCTGACACCGCCGCCAGCGTCGAACTCGACGGTGAGCTGCCCTCCTTTGATCCACCCGAATGCCCCTTCTTCGACACCTTGTACACCAGTGATTCCACTGCCCGTCGCCCTCTCCCGCCTCTTCTACCGTCCTCCGATCCTTCTGGGGTAGTATCACTATGACTTTTGCGGTATGCCAGTGTCTCGTTGTCGGAGCTCTCTCCTCGCAGCGAGCTGTGTTGTGATCCCATGATGTCCAGATAGATGGTTGGACTCTGACTGATGATATATATCAGTACGCAGAATGCTGTATTCCAGCCACTTACCGGACTCAGGCCTGTGTGATGGTGGCAATAGCTGTTTCAGCGTATTCGTCCCCTTATATAACTGAGCTCTGCGTCATTCGTGGCTTCCTGCATGCGGCTCGCCACGTTACGGCGGCGTGTTACGCGATCGTTTGAGACAACATTCTCTCCATTTGTTCTCCATTCAGGTGATGGCAGATGCTGTGCTACTGGTATGCTCTTTCTTCTTTTCGTACTTTCTCGCCCATTATGCGCTGCTATGTATGTCAGCGGTGTGCACTGCTTTCCTCCTATCGAGTATTCTGTTAGTTATCGCCTGACTTTTCGTTAGCTTTCAGTCTCACTTGGGTCTCCGACGTCAATTACTGATAAAGGTGGCCCGCGTCATAAGCCTGATTTTGTCATACAGACTACTCATCAATTATATTTCTTCCGGGCTATGCAGGTTTTCTCGGATACATGTCCCTCGGACAAGCTTGCTGACGCTAGACGTGATGGTACTCGGGCCTTCGCCAGCCTAGCGACACCATTCACAATTCCGGTGAAACGAAGGTTTATACGTGACATTCTTCCGGCGGTAGGTATTATTTCCGAGCTGAGGAACGGAGAGGATCGCGGCAGCTGCTATAAACGCCCGTACTTGTCTTCTCAGACTCTTCTGCCAGTTGTACACCTTAAGTGCACGTCTTCGCGGAGCCGTTTTCGAAATGCAACACAGGCCTCGATTTTATCCACATGCTTGTTCCATTCACCAGTCTATGTTACGAGCGTTTCACAAGACACAATCAAGTCTGAGACGTACTACGGTTGTGGCGTTGCCAGTACATCCAGACTCGTTCCAAAACTAACTGCCAAGTATTATTTCCTGTATCATCACGCATCAGCTATCCTTACATATTCAGTGTGAATTTATGTGAACCTCAAGCCTCGTCTACTGGTGTGCACACGTTTGCTCTATCTCATCTTCAAGTTGTACTGCGATTCAGCTTCATTGCCGCTCTGGCAATACCTATGCTCTCATCTCTTCGGATATTTTACATGTGCGACCACGCCCCGCAGAGTGTGCACACTCGGACTCGGAGGCGTCTCCATCGATAGTGCCACGAACTTGAATCCGCCTCAAGGCATATATCAGCTTCATCCGCCACTCTAGGACGATATACTCGATGTCCTCTTTGTCCCCTTCGTCCAAATACTTCGTGTTCTATTGCGATCCTTTAGATGGGAGAAAGGAGGACGCAACAGCGGTTTCAGAGCAAGATGAAGAGACGGTAAGCATTGTCAGTCTATCGGAAGTTGCCGAGGATGATTGACTGACTCAACGCGATCGTCATCTTCCTCTTCTCTAGAGTCTTAGTTGGCCGTCTTCATTCAACGCCAGGACCTCAAAAGCTTTAAATATGTAGAAGAAAAGGTATGTTGCAGGTAGGGTGAATATGCAAGGATCTGATTCCTTACTGTGCTATACGTTGGCATGCGTCATAGGTCGCAGCCTTTCGGTTCCTTCGTGAAGGTGAATGCCGTATCCTTCCGTACTATATCCTGATACACACTAACTCACCATTCGCTTTGAAAATTACTAAGGTTGATAGGGGTTTATCAATTTACGTTGTACGTGTATTTTCCTCCGGTGATTTCACGTTGCTCACGATTGATCAGAGATACAAGGGTGGCCGAGACAGTCGAGATAATCCACATAAGAGTGGAGGTGAATCTCAATGGGATGAAGAGAGCTGAATGCTCTACTCTGTCCGGTGATTCATGGTCCGTCGAATTGAGATCTACACCAGAAGTACGTTCAAGTTTCTTACCGTTGGTCGAGGGTCATACTCACCCCTCATTACTTTGTTATCAGGTCTCATATTGGAACCTAACCCGAAGTCATGGGTACCCGGACAGTCTAATCATTCGTCCGGGAATGTCTTTAGATGAGCTAATCCTGGGTTGCATGATGCAGACAAAATACTCTTACTTGCGTCACGAAGTGACCTTGCAACGCTTGTCGCTGAACGACTCCGAAGTCAGTGATGGATCGCATTCTTCTGCCTCATGATACATGTTTGACGTCTTTTCCTTCACTTAGACATTCTTGATGGTGCTGCGGAAAACCTCTCGGAAGCACCTCATCGCTACAATATCCGCCGTCTTCTAGTCAGACTTTGCGAAGATTCCGGTGTACTTCCTCCGTCATTATTCTTGACAGGCATCACATGCGGAGACGTAGAACCCGTCGGCATAGGTGGGTATGCAGACATCTTCCGCGGCACCTATGACGAAGGCAAAGTTGCGCTGAAACGGCTTCGCATGTTCATCTAATCAGCGAAACAGTGTTGTCGTGCGTATACATCGAGAAGCGTAACGCAATATCTGATCGTCGGGCGCAGTTTTACAGGGAAGCTTTGGTGTGGCGGCACCTTCGGCATCCACATATGCTGCCGTTCTTGGGTATTGACCCAATAACTTTCAAGAACTACCTCTGCATTGTGCTCCCATGGATGGCATTCGGGGATGTCAATCATTGCATGAATATTTTAGCAGAAAAGGACGAGATCGTGCCGTACCTCAGATGGGTGAGTGTACCCCACGTTACTAGGCTGGTTATAGTTCTATCTTGACTAAACATCTGGTAGGTCACGGAGATCGCTGAAGTACCTGCACAACGAACATGTAGTACACGCGGACCTGCGAGGGGTGAGTGATAGCATTTCCGTTGGTTCCCGACTAACATCGTTCAGGCGAATGCTCTCGTTGACGAAGATCTTCACATCAAACTCTCCGATTTCGGCCTATCTCAGTTGGCTGATTCAACCACTGCGTCTAAAGGATCACGCGGTGGTGGAACTTTGAGGTGGATGGCTCCCGAGCTCTTGGTCGACGGCGACCAGCCTGACTACGCCAGCGACGTGTATGCTTTTGGATGTTTTTGCTTGGAAGTAAGTTTGGCAACGTTCTGTGGGAGTATCAAAGCTGATTTCATTCTGTTGTAGGTGTATTCTCATTCGCGGCCTTTTCCTTTGTTGAATGACACCCAAGTTATCGTGCAAGTCATGCGTGGAGAACACCCACCTCGCCTGGCAATGAAATCTGGAGACGACGTCCCAGAGGGTTTGTGGCAGCTGATCAAGCAATGCTGGTTATCACAAACCGAGCGCCCCAGTATGGTCAATGTCGTTGCCTCTTTGTTGACCCAAAGCCAGCAGGAAGATCCCTCTGAAAAGGCGACCCAACCTCCGTCAGAAACACAAGGCACGCTGACTGAGTCTTCTTCTCCGGAAGTGAGTATTCTTCAGTTTGCTATAGCTTCTGCCATCCCTGTACGCCGTTAATGAAATGCGTCACGCAGATGAAGGCTGTAGGTTCCGTCGTATCTGCGTTGCAGCCCGAAATTGTGCAAGACGGTGAACAATATCAAAGTGGCAAAGATGATGATGTTCACGATGAACACGCCGATGCAGATCCAGAGGTTGAAGCCTCATTGACGGCCGTCCAGTATGATATCCCGCCAATGGCACAGGGGCAGCACTTCAACATAAAACCTCCAGCCCCAGATCCTGCATACCATTTGCCTACCCTCACTACTGCACAAGCTGTTGATCAACCTTCAACACTGACTCTCACTATGTTGTCTGTAAGTCACGCACACAAGTTCGGACATCTCGTTGGTATTGAGCGTCATTTGTCCCTAGATCGACGAAGCATACACTGCATCTCGCACCGATGACCCACCTCATGCTCTCAGTGAACCTGACTCGCTCACACCTGTACCGGTGCTTCACACATTGGACTCGGAGCACGACTCTGCAGAGCTACCCAAGGACCCAGTGTTTTTCTTCGACATCAAACCCGATAGCGACGATCTTTTAAGCTGGCCCTCTAGCAAGGTTGTCTACGGGTTTCCGATCTCGGCCGAGTGGGCAAGGCACCAACTCGAAATCACACCAAACGCTCGAGGTGCAGGAGCTATTATCGTCATGACTAAGATGCGTATGCGCGAAATATGTGAAGCAGTCTGGCCTGAGTTTATTCTCGGCGACGCGAGAGTCAGAACTGCTTTCAAAAGGAACTATGGCCCAAATGGCAGATGTCCATTTGTCTCTATTGCGAACCATCGCCGCCCGGCTCCTCAGTGGGCGGTGGAACAAATCGTCAAAGCTCTGAAGTTGTACGGTATATGTGAGAATCCCGATTGGTTTTACATGGCTATCTGAACGGTGTCAATTTTAAGATGGTCCGTGCTATCAACCATTATACCTCTGGATTGGGGCCTTATACTTACGAACTGTCTTCCAGGTCAGTCTTGTGTGAAGACATCCTGGACGAGAGATCCGGCTCTTCTGCTTCCTATGTTCGTATGTGCGGTTCTATGAGTTGACATGTATTTTGGATTGACGTGAATAGACAGACCATCGTGAAGTTTGATACATACCCGTTGTCTCATACGTGTTGAATGAATTCTGCTGAGGCCAAGTCGCGATCGACTTCGATATAGAATTGACTCAATCAAAATTTGCGTATTGTTATGATCATTCTGTACGTACACTTCTCACTTGATGACTTGAAGAAGATTGCCACTACGAGCTCTGGTGCTCTTCAACGTTCATGAGGTGTCGAACCCGATGTTCGAGGCGTGTTTCGACTTTGCGTCATGGAAAAGATTGACCATCTGCGGCTATATATCGATGCCTTCCATCCTGCGTATTGGCACGAACGATGCAAGACGTCCGAACTTCTGATTCCTGAATCCGGAGGGAGACTACTAAGAAGAAACCAATCAGGATCTGCGGAATCATGCAGGAGGGTCTCTACGTTATTTGCTTTACGAGGAGACTCGGACTGCCGCTATGAAGTTGACTATGAAGTTGAACTAAAGAGCGGCCAATCAAAGGGAAAGATTGGCTGATCGACCGGCTAGAAAGCGAGCAGAAGCTGTTACCATAAAAGGAGTACATGCTACCGAAAAAGGAAAGCTGGCGCGCTGGAAGAGTTCTTTCTCGCGTCTGCGATGGCTGCTTCTGGCGTGGCCCGGCGAGGCTTAGGCTCTGCCGACACGGTTCTCTCTCGTGCTCGTGCTTGTCTTCCTTCCCTTCCTCGTCGTCGTCGCACACAACGTCCAGCTCCCTCTGCTCGTCGTTGAGACCAGGTGTTTCGACACTTCTCGTTGTTCTCGTTCGACGTCATCCAACGGGAAAGGTGGAGCGACCCGCCGTCGGTCTCTGTGGTGCTTTTTGCTTAACTGCTCCTTGGAGTCGTGACAGAAATCTGTCGTGGTGAGTCTACTCACTTGCTCTTCATTTCGTGTCGTACATGGCGAGCAAGAGCATCTCTGGTCTCTTTCACATTCGTTTTCAAATTGCTCGATGTTCTACGAGTCAATCCTTGCCACTCATCCTTTGCATTATTGTGTCATAGCACTCAACACCTCCATATACTTACCTCATTGTCTTTCAGTTCTCGTTCTGTGGCACATAGTGTCTCCGTCTGGACAGCGTGCAGTGCTTGTTAGTGTCCTTGGTACGTGCCCACCGTCTTATCTATCAGCATATAGCCAAGCTATGAGCATACTGGAAGAAGCTCAGAGATGCACGAGCGACGTTGGAATGCATCTCTCGTTTGGTACTCATACCCCTTCGTCTCTAGAACTCGAACATCATCTTGTCGGCATCTTTGACTTTGTAGATCGCTGTCAATTGCCACTATCGCCATCCTTCTGTGCGTCTTTCTTATTCAATGACTGTACGTTTCATCACTCATAAAAAACGCAGATCTTTGAAACCATTACCATCGTTTCTAACGCTATATCGCCCCAGCTTAATCATTAATACCCCCCACATCCCCGTTTTCTTTCATTCATTTTTGTTTTCATATCGGCGCTTTCAACATGATCATTCGCCTGATCCCTCATCCCCCGTTAAACGTGGTCCTTTTTACTGTTTCTTTCAACACCAAGCTCCCATCTGTAATCCAGCTTCCCCAGTTCTACTCCAACCAACTTGGACTTCTCTCCCAGCACGAACTGGACCGACCTATCAGCTACCACTGCCTGGACAAGGCTACTTGGCTGATTGCTTGTCTTCATGAGGTCTCCTTCGATCTTTCCATTGGGAACGGTCTCGTCGGTGTCCGCTGCACTTTCATTGACGGTGACGTCAAAGAGTGGACCTTTAGTAGCGACAGGTGTTCTCACGACCTCGTGAATGTTTGTCGGGATGTTCGGTGGTCTGCTATGCAGGCTGAGAGGGAGAGGTATGAGCGGTACAGTATGCATCAGATCCCCGAGGAGGTATCACAACCGAAAAAACACAAGAAGCAGCGATCATTACTTATGTCGCTTGTTTCGTAAGTTTCACAGCATATACGCAATACTGCCGTCCTAATGTTATCCTTTCTAGTTCCCTGGTGCCTTCAACATCCCCCGTTCGTAATCGGGAGTCTCCGCCGCCCCCCGCACGTCGTTGTCCCCCGCCACCGCCTCCCTCCAACTTGTCGTCTCAGACTCTCCGTCGTCGCGCTCGCTCCACTCTAGTCGACTCTTTCCGTCGGTTCGTCGTAACCGGACTTTCTCAGTACTTCCCGTCAGGCTCCTATGGTTGCGGCTACGTTCCGTTCATGGTGCGCAGTATGCTCCGACGCAACGAGGACCGCATGGCGGCACTTTTGCATGAAGCCGGTCTGGGCAGTATATCTATCTACGGCTCGCGCACATCTCCGCAACGGCCGCTTCTCAGAGGGCAGTTGTCGGATTCACCGTTCTACGATGATGAAGAGGCTGAAGAAACGTCGCTGGAAAGTCGCAGTACTGACACCGACGGAAGCAGTGTTCATACGCCCACCGACGCTCCTGGCTGCTCTACGTTCCTGCCTACTCCTCCCATGAGCCCACACCATCCTCGCAAAGGCCGTCCGTCTCGCGATCTCCCCAGGACACCCACGCCACCCTCTCCGGTGTTCACGCCTCATCCGCAGATCATCAACAACATCAACGCGCTGAACCATACGTCTCATCAACTGCAGCATCTCCTCAGCACCCTTGCTCAGTCCCGGGTCGTCGCTGATCAGGAGGACAAGCAGGTACTTGCAGTTTTGGAAGTCAAGTCCCGTCGTCGTGCATGGAGCAACCGAGACCTCTTGGGCGGCGCGCGTGCATGTGATGTCGGCTTCGGCATGCCGGAGCACTCGAGTCCTCTGGGCAGAAGCGTTATCAGCGCTGACGAAGTTGAGGTTGAAGATGCTAGCACGGGTGACGGGTGGAATAGCGGTGATCTGGTGAAGAGGATGCGGGAGTTGAACCTGAGGAAGACACCGTCGAGGTTGTCGTTGAACAGTGTCAACAGGTTGTTCCCGGTCTCTGAAGAGGATGAGGAGGACCACGTGGACCTACAGACGACGTCGCGCGTCGCTCTGGATCTGTTCTCCGACTCCGACTCGGAGAACGACCATGAACAAGGGCACGGGTATGGATATGGGGAATACGAGTATGCGGCGGAGGACTTTGATGGGGTGACACCCTCGGTCCGGTTGATTGAGGATGCAGAGAACGGGCTGTTAACGCCATTGTCTCTTCCGCTCACCCCTTCTCCTACACCTCCGCCATCTCCGTCTACGCAGTCGTCGTTTTCGGATCCACCTCCGAGACGGGAGCGCAAGCGGAGCATGATGAACCGCCCTACTCTCCCTGTGCTCGACGTGGAGATGAGCCTGCGTCAGGACCCCGACCTCCCAGCTGCCCCTGCAGCTCCGCCTGCCTCAATTCAAGTTGATCAGCGTGTCTTCTATCCGCAACAGCAGACTCAGTACCATTACGGTCACCACCCTCTGATGCAGACTACGGCGCGGTATAGGTTCGACCCTCAGACAAAGATTGAGATCTTTGACGTGAGCTACGACGACGATCTGGAGTCGTCGTATTCGTCGTATAGCTCGTACCCGTCCATCGCTGAGACGGAAGAGCCGGAGGAGTTTACCCTCGGCATGGACCTTTCACCACCCTCGCAGAGGCATATGACGTTGCCGCTTCCTGTCACGGCGTATAACCCTGACGCTTGTGAGAAGCACTTTGACCGCGACGAGTGGATCGTGGGCGTCGGTCAGGGTGTGGAAGTGGGCGTTGAGGTTGGCGTGAGGTATCACTGCGCGTGATGCTGTTTTCTGCACTCTCAAGTATCATTTTTGTTCCTTTCTTTGTTGCTCTATTTGCTTTGCTGTCGTTCGCACTGTGCTTGTTGCAATCATCCCGCGTCTTTCCTTTTCCCTCTGCTGCATATTCTCTTGGAATTTTTCACCATCATCATCAACTGTGCATACCCCACCCCTCACTGCTTTGCTTTGCTTCATTTGCTCGCCCATTTTTCCGTCCATCTCATTGATCATGTCAGGACCCTGCATTTTCTTACTCCATGCTCATCACCCTTCCTAACAAACCAATTCCATCCAACTCATGCATCCGACACTCCGTAATTATCGCGCAAGTCGTTTCGTTCATCTCACGATACCATGCTCGCGTTCAGCTTCTCTGCTGCCAGTTTCCTCTTGGTCACGCCTCGCTCGCTCCGGTTCACGATATCGGATATCCTCGTTTCCTTCCAATTGATGTTTACGTGTTACGATAACCGTTTTAGTACGCCTCAGAGCATAGATATGCTCGCATGACAGGTTGTTAATGTCGTCCCCCCATCCCCATGTATGACTAGTAGTTAACTTTTAAATCTGATGCATCTGTTTCTCGTCGACTGTGACATGCGGCGGAGGCGTGACCTTGTCCTTGTGTTGCATAGTGCTGTCTGTGATTATGAACGATGTGTCAAGAGATTTATGTCATTAGATATTTCGGCGAACTTTTGTCTCGATGACATAATCTGTTTTCAGAACAACACACATGCGCCACAGCGGAATTCATTTAAGCAGTGACCTCTTTCGAGTATTGGTTGCGTCCGGAGGTCACCTGAGGCCTGAGTAGGTACAAGGCAACGAACGACACTGACACTGACAGCCTGGAAGTATTAATTTAGATCAATAAGCGCTATAAAAGGATACGATAACGGTAAATTCCCGCTATATGTACCAAATTTGTCCACGGGTCTATTTCAATCACAAGCCCCGCTCCACCCTCTTTCAACTCTTCCACTTCTCGATCTTCCTGTCGCTCATCATGGAGGGCTTCGGGGCAACATACATTATCGAAAACGCACAGCAATTCTGGTCTGGTATGTTTGGAATGCTTCAATTTATAAACGGGCAAGCTAACATATATTTAGAGATCGAGGAAATTCTTCATGTCCCGACGGATTGCACCCTTTCGAGACTGGATGCAGCTCTGAAGAGTTTTATAACGTTGTGTTCTTCGTATCATGGTGCGTGAAATTATGCAATGTTGTAAGATGTCGTTCTGATTGTTCGTTGCAGAGCAATTCCTTCAGAGCCCTATGCAGCTCGAACACTCCTGTGACCAGTTATTGTTCTCCGACCTCTTCCAGTACCACTCCGAGCGCATGTGCGATCTGCTAGTGCAGGATGCGCGAGAGGTGAGTACGCTCCACCATGCCGTCTCTCCGCCAGCTCACTTCGCCACAGACGACAAACCCGCATACGCAGCTAATTGTATACAACATACTCCTAGCTTATGGACGACGGAATGCCAATTTCCTTCGTTCACATAAACGATGGCAGCCTATTCTACTGCTCTTAATGGACCATATCCTCTTGGAATTGGACCCAGATGTCGACGACGTATTCATAGGAGGTTCAGGGATAGGTCCAAGCCAAGGGATGGTCAGAGGATTGGCGATACCGATTGAGTCGAAGCTCAGGGGTCTATCATTGAAGATGGTATATGAGGTGCTGAGAGTGCAAAAGTTGTCGTTGCATGATTTGCGTGAGTTCGGCCGCTACATGTTGCGATCTGAATGTCGTAACTTTCGTCCCTTCACAGAAATATTCGATGATAGATTTCTTGACCATCTATTTGACCTCGTGGAGCAAACACGAAATCATGCAGACGAGGCGTTCAATTACGCAGTGATCAACTTCATCGTACGTTCACTCCCTTCTTCCCTTAATCATTTCTGACCTACGAAATTCTCAGGTAGCTCTGAATGAACAATTCATGCTAGCCACGCTGCCAGACACTCCTACGAACGGTCGAACTGTTGACCCTCGGAAGCCAGAAGCGGACAATAGGATCTTAAGAGTGCTTATGTCACGTTTAGGCTCTAGCACGACGTTTGGCGAAAACATGATATTCATGTTGAATCGAGCCGGTGAGAGTACCCCTAATTGTGTTTTGTGTCTTCTCTGACAATGACAAATTCAAGACGGAACTCCAGAATCTAAGGTTATGCAGCTTCTGATTCTCAAGATGCTGTATTTGCTTTTCACGACGAAAGGGACCTCGGAATACTTCTACACCAACGATCTCTGCGTCCTTGTAGACGTCTTTTTGCGAGAAATTGTGGATCTAGACGAAGAGAGTGAATCAGTACGCGTCTGTTCTATCGGAACAATGTTAGAGCTTACTAACATGATGCGTCAGCTTCGACATACATACCTTCGTGTGTTACATCCTTTGCTCACCAAGACCCAGCTGCGGACGATGCCTTACAAGCGGCCGCAGATCGTCCATGTGCTGGAATTACTCATCAGTGACTCCAATTTCCGAGACATCAACAGCACAACGAAGCGGCTTGTTCAACGATGTCTCGGCGGGGAGTGGTGTGCCCAGCTTCGGAGGGATAGTGTTCACGAGGCCGACACCCGCAACGCCAGTCCAGCACCCGATAGCATTTCTGTGACATCTGCCCCGAGTGGAAGTCACGCATTCCTTTCGATGGCTCCAGGTCCAGCCGAGACCAAGAAAACACTGAAGTCAAGTCGCAGTGTTGAGAATCTCAAGCCGAAGGTGCACAAATCACGCACCGTTGCTGAATCTCATCGCCAGGACAGTGGCGGCAGCGTTGCCAGCATGCCTCATGTTGCGTCGGCCACGATGTCTGCAACGCTCGCAGCCCCCGTCGCTTCGCGCCGAGACCGACATGCGGTCAACGCCTCCGTTCCTGTCCTCAGTCACGCACACATCCTGGACGAGTCGAGTCCTTACACCCAAGAGCCTTCAGAAATGCCGCAGATAGGGTCGCTCTCCCTTTCGCCTGATATCCGCCTCTCGCCGGCTGCAGCATCCGCGATTGACCTGACGGACGTATCCCGCTTGGCCCCTCCGCGCGCGCGTACTGCATCGCCACGACGCGCAGCTCCCGCGCCCCCTGTGCAGCGTCGTAAGCCCCCAGCAGTGCCTAGCAGCGCTGCGTCACGGACTCGCACGCTCCTGTCGTCATCACCGCCTCGTTTGAGCCCTCTCAGCGCGGGATTCCGGAAGTAGCTGTTCTTCATCAACACGTCCTCGTTGTCTGGGAACTCATATTGTTATTTTTCGTCTTCGTCTTTCGCCTTCCTATTCCTCATTCTCCCCTTCGGATTTCCATCTCCTTTCTTGCATCTTCTCACTCTCGCATTTCATCCTCAACAGATATACCCCCGCACGCCCGTTCTTCTTTGCCCATAACAATGATACGATCTCAACGACGGTTTCACGTTTCTTTGGCATGATGTCTCAGACTGAATACCTGGAAGGACCTCGTACGCCTCGGGGTGGTTAGAATTTCAGATGTTTGTCTCTTATAGCATCTGGATTCAGAGTGTCGCACTTCCATATTCTCGATTATGTCACATCAAGCGGGCCTGAGCATACTGCCCATTCAACTATATTCATGTCAATATGTGTAGAGGCTACGATAATTTCTCCGCATACGAAGCCAAAGAGTTCGGGTCTCGCGTTCACGGCGCTATTACTGTCGAAACCTGTTGATGTTGGTGCAATGTGTGAGTGACGGCGAACTAGTACTTAGTAGTGACTGACATGACAGACCTTCTTGATCTCCGTCGTTCACTCGGTCACGTAGTACCAGTCAGGCTTTTCAAGGATCCCGTATACACTCAGGATGTTTGAGACGGTGTCCACCACCTCTTGAGGTGGAGGCTCGTCACCGTCTACATCCATCAACATAGAGAGAAATCCACATCGGTATTGGTCGCCGTCATGGGGTTTCGTCAGCGCGACCGTTACCTTCACATCGTCCGGGTGACCATTGGGCCAAACGCTGGCACAGATTTCCTGCATACGCTCCTGAACCATGAGTAGGATAATACCACTACTATCGTTTGCGCTCGGGGTGATGTTGGCTTGGCGTCTAAACCACTTGTATGAAACTGGGAAGCCGAAGGCCTTTCTGACAAAGTAGAATCCGTCTCCAACAAGTGTTTCAATGCCGAAGACGAAACTTGACTCTTCTGGAGAGTTGTCTTCGCTAGTTGGCGAGTCAGCCTGAGGCGGGTTGTCATCGCGAGATGCTGGTGGCTTTTCGTTCACCTAAAAACAGAACTTCACGCTTGGTTTCAACGAATGCAGGATATGATGCTTACAGACAACATTGGGATCGGAGACATGTGTTGGGCTTGTGCGGTAGAAAGCTAGATGCGGGACGAATCTGTGACGGGATCCGAGCGATGAGCGCTGAGCGTCGTACTTATATACAGTTTTTTTCTTGATATCATGCTTAGTACAAACTTTGAATGAGTGGCATGATGTTCACTGAAAAAATTGTTGTAACCGAGTATATAAGTACGGTACTTAGTTATTTTTGCGGGATGGGAGATGGCTCCTGATGTCGATGCTCATATCTGGCCACAGCTTGATCCGATGCAGAGATCGAACAAGGACAATCAAGGTCCTCCAAGGACCCCCATTCCCCATTCCTCAATGCTGGTGGGAATTATCGCTTGTTGGGTTTATTGTTGCAACGGCCTTATTATGATCAGAACATCGCTTAGAAAAACAACAGTCTGAGTGCAACAGTGCAACTTCATTTTCTTGAACGCTTCCTCGGGTCTACGACTTGTGGCTGCTCTTATTGTCATGTTCCTTCTCCCTCGCCAGCGATCATTCCCCCAACTCTCGTCTCGTCTCTTGAGATCAGCAGCGATGTCCTCCATGACTCCCAAGAACCAACACCGTGACTTCTCTGTTGGCCCCAACGGCGAATCGGTCTATGACCTGTCGTTCGCATCCGAACCCTTGGGGATGCCTGCATCCGCAGGCCATGGGTGGGCGCAACTAGACTTTGGGCAGAAGATTGGTCCTCAAGATCGCTTTACCGTTGAGCGTAAGCTGGGCTGGGGTATGCACTCGAGCACCTGGCTCGCTCGCGATACGTTAGACCGCCGATTCGTCGCCATCAAGGTTCTTACAGGCTACATGACCGACACGGATCGCAAGAACCTGGTTTGGGAGTCCGATGCTCTTCACGCTGTGTCACACCTCCCACTCTCCGCCCACAGTATACGCGTCTTGGAGGACCACTTCACAATTCCCGGCAAGGACCTGTCCGGTGACCACTTGTGTTTCGTGACGCCAGTCTACGGTGGCGACGTGGAGAGACTGTGGCGCGCGAACCACAAGAAATTTCCATTGTCCCTCACGAAGCGCATCCTGCTGCATCTACTTCGTGGCGTAGCTCACGCACACGATCGAGGTGTCGTTCACGCAGATCTCAAGAAGGACAATATCTTCTACGACACCCTCCTGACGACATCTCAAATCGACCAAATTCTTGTCACAGACCCTCCTCGGCGCCACGACCCGGAGATCTCACACGAGGGCACGATCATTCAATCTGCCGTCTCGCAGCCATTGCCGATCATCTCTTTGGATGAAGCGCAGAGTGCCAACTTTCTCCTTGCAGATTTCGGATGTGGTATGTACTTACGTGTTTTTTGATGAGATTGTGCTCATTACAATCACACAGCCCAACCTTCTACCCTCCATGACCGACGCCTCATGAACATCCTACCGTATCGTCCCCCTGAAGTATGGATGGACGGCGAATGGGACACGCCTGCCGACATCTGGGCTTTTGGTTGTAGGCAAGTTGCCATCTAGTCCATCTGAACATCTGCTAATGTTGGTCGGCAGATTTACGAACTAGTGACAGGGAAAGACCTCTTTCAATGGGAGGTTAACGAAGAATGGGGTCTGACGAAAGAACAGAATATGTTCTACCAGATGATGTGTAGAACTGGCGATAACTTTGTGGGTCCGATCCTCAGTCAATGGCCCAGCGCGATCCAGTATTTTAATACGGACTGTAAGTGTCTGTTATGCAACATCCGTAATGCGTTATGCTGAAATACTCCTAGGCACTTTCAAAGCAGAAAAAGGTCGCGAAATTGTCCTCCAGGATGAGACCTTCGAGGTTTGCATCAAATTTGACACGCGAGACAAACTTGACCTTTGGCCAGAGGTGCCAGCCATTGCTGCCTTGATGCGTCGCTGCTTGCGCTTGGATCCTCAGCTACGTGCATCCGCTGAAGATTTGCTGACGGATCCATGGTTCTCCGATGTTGTTGCTTAGCCCAGTTCCTTTCCCATAACCTCCACGTCTTCGCATGTTGTCTACCGCTCCTCGTTCTCTTGCTATCGGCCTATATGGCAGTGATTTACATAACTCTCAACTCTGATCTGTATAAACTCATAGTCCAATGCAATTCGCCTCCATCCAGGATTTCAATTTGTGTGTGGACCGAGGCAAAATCGATCAGTAGAACGCGACATACAGACAAAAGTAGTCGCACTGCGGCCATATCGTTCATTCATTGGTGGTCTTCGCATGTCTGGTCATATTTCTTCTTCCTAGATGACCTCCAACTCGCCAAACATGTACAGTACAGTATGTACCTTTTCGTACAGATCCACTCTACCTTCAAATCGTCCTGTAGTACGTATTCCGGATCATCGTCTACGCTCTGCACCAATGTGTCCGCTTTCGTCAGCTCGCGCCTCCTCGTAGCATACGACATTCCGAGCAGCCTGTGATGCACTCCTTGATGGATCACCTCCTGAGTGGCTCTGAGTGGGCGGACGACGGGACGGTTGATCAGCAGATTGCGTTGCATGAGTATGCTGCGTTGTCGGACGGACTCGTCGGTCTGGTGAGCGCCTCCGGTACTCAAGTACTGTCGTCGTTCAGTCCAGCTTTCCCGACTTATACTAAGTTATAGTTCCATCATCAGCGTGTCGATGGGTACTCTGCAGATCTGCACAAAAGTTGTTGTCACCACGTCGAATTATGAAACTATTATATGATCACAGAGGCTGATCATGTTCGAGAGTGAATGTGAGTGTCAGAATGCATTGCGCGGTGAATAGCGAAGAACACTGGCATTACCGAGAGATAGAGAGAGCATGTAACTCTCCGTAAAGCAAGATCAGTCAAGAGATCAATATTGTCCTGGCCGGCTGTTGTGCTTCTTCACTGGCGGCGGAGAGCCGAGCCATGGAATGACGTTCAGGATTTTTTTGACTTGACGGCGTGGCATAAGCACAATTCATGGATATATATGCCCTCAAGAGTATCGAATGAAGGCACCCCGGGCCACAGCCAATCTCTAACATTCCTCGGAAGAATTCTCTGGCAATCGTTATAGTCGATCCTGGTGATAGCGGTTCAGATTCTCCAGAAACAACGTGCGTTGATGCCTATATTCTGCTTAGAATTGAAAGCTTTCGATGTGCGCGACAGGCAGCGTTCTTACATTCTGGACCGCGTCTCCCGCTGCCGGCCAGCATGCGACTCTTGATCTTCACAATATAAATAAGCAGTGTCTACGAAACACCACACGAGCCCGGATCTTCTGTGTACAACACCGAACACGAATGTCGTATATCAGAGATAAAGATAACATTGTGAGCCTACATCTACAGCATTCGCATCAACGACCATGTCATATCCCGACGACACGTCGGACGAAGCAGACGGAGAGGATGGGAAATGAGACACATGGGAACACGCGGAGGAAGGGCCAGATACCACGATGTTTGATTCGATAGAATGGGAATGCGAGGGCGAGCTGGGGAGGAACACGTTCAAGTCCAGAGAGTTGGAAGAAGGCGTGCTGGGGACTATAACGAAGCTCTGCTGTGAGAGCGGGGACATAGACGCGAGGTGATGGCGGTGGTGGAGGACGTGGAGAGCCTCGTCGGAGGGATTTCGTGAGTGGGTGGACGACGAGGGAGCGGATGCGTCGGAGTCCGCCTTTTGTTCGTTCGTAGGTGGTGTTGCAGATTTGTCGTCGGAGTCCGTATCTGGCGGTGTAGCAGGAAGAGGTTTTTGCCTGGCAGGTGCGAGTTCCATCGTCACGCGTTTCTCTGGCACGGGGCTGCAACGAGACAAGACCCTGACCAGCGAGGAGGCGTTCGGTCTTGCTTTTGGGTCCGGTTTCAGACACATGTCGAGCAGGTTCAGAAGATATTGCCGAATGCCCGTATCAGGCGGTGGCTTTTCAGGTAGGTCGCCGTCCATGATATGACGGATGACCTGCCAATCGCTAAGGTGCCCGAACGGCGGTAGGCGGGTGTATATCTGCACGCAAATGAGTGGTCAATGTCGTCAGGAGAATTTCGTTTCGAGCACCGACCTGAATGCAAACGCACGCGAACGCCCATATATCGCTCTTGAACGATACTTGAGATCCTTGAATTAGTTCAGGGGCAGACCATCTACCAGCGCCTCCGTTTCTACTTGGACTGCTGCTGAGAGGGTTGGAATCTACCAACATAGACAGACCGAAATCTGCGAGGCGGACATGCATGTCACTGTCGACGAGGATATTGGCCTAGATGGATGTCAGTTGCAAGAAGAAGACAGTGGGGGTCACGGCGTACCCCTCGTAAGTCGCCGTGAACGACTTGTTCCTGGTGAAGATACTGCAATCCTCTCGCAATCTCCGTTGCCTGGTACCACGATGTCACTGAATCGGTCTATGATACAGTCACTTAGAACGTACCCAACGTTCTCGAGGGACGTTTTCCTTCGCCTCCTCGAGCTGTTCAATGTATGTGGCGATGTTGCCGTTTTCCATGTAGGGCGAAACCATACACAAGTAGGGCCGGAAAGTATGACGATCTATACCCCAGAAGGGTAAGATGTGCGGATGCCGGAGTTGTCTCCAGACTAACGCTTCTCTGAAAAACGCCTGAGAACACGTCCAATCTTTAGATGACGAGACGAGACATGGCACAACTGTTGTACTCACTGCGTTGAGCTCTCTACTCTCTTTATCCACCACAACACGAAAGACCCGCAATCGTTTCAGGGCTACGGGATGTCCCTTCAGCGACGCACTGTATATGTCCGCATAGGAACCGCCGTTCACCGACTCCCTTTCCCAGCATACGACTCCTACTAGGAATAGCGTGGACGGAAGGATTCTTGACTCCTTTGATAGCTTGATCAAGAATCGTCTGATAGTGTATCGACATGATTCAATACCGTAGGCGACGGGATCGTCTAGCATCTACCCGATCGCAACATACACACATCCAGTTCAACGGAATGATCATGAAAGTTCACGACGCACGCACCTCTTGCATCATCAGCAATGTATCCGCAGCAGCCTCCCCTCTCAACGAAAGCAGGCTGCTCCTATGAATCTCGCAGGTGACGGCATTTTTGATCAGCTGACTGAGATTGTCCACTGTAGATGACGAGTCGTCCTGAGGCTCCTCCGATAACGATGGGGCAACAGTCGGTTGCCTCTCGCGTTGCAAGATCGCGGTAGTATAGAGCGGTCGAAGTACCGGCTCTGAAAGATGCTTATTTCCTGCTTCTCGTTGCCTATCAGCGTGCGCATCAAGGAACGTCCCGACTGTCTTGACGATGGTCTCTCGGAGACTACGCGTCTTGCGGATGCGGGCGACTTGGCTCGGGCCCGAGATTGGACTATCCTGGAGAGTTTCCGCATATGAGCCTGCAGAGCGTAGAGTTCCAGGCATGGGGCAGATCTGAAGACCGGGGGAAGGGACCGAACCTGAAGTAGGAGTGGTGAGTGATGTGGGACGCGACGATCCCGGCGTCGTGGAGACATGCTTCCCAAGCATGACCGTCGGTAGTAGCCCTGCTACAGGGTGTAGGAGTATGAGGAGAGAGCAAGCATGGAGGAGCAAGCCAGCTTGCGGGCTTGACGAAAGGACGGCCAATAGTGATCGTGTCCAGGCTGAAGTTGAACCTTTCAACCGCAGTCATGTTGAAGTTGGACATCCACTGGCAGCGTGACCCGCAGTGGGATAAAAATTCAGTGCGGGACCGTCTGAGCGACTGGATGGACAATCTGCTATGGCCAGTCGATGGTTGTCACCTAGTGACACATGGGCGCCTTGAGGCAGAAATGGGAGAGCTTGCCAAAAAGAGGGTTCGGATGTCACGGTAGGATTAGCCGTTGAGAACAAGGGCAGACAAGAAAGGATGGGTGAGGCTGAGTATGGCATCGAAGAACAGAACCTTCACAGGCTGCAGTTTGTCGTAGTGGACAGCTTGAAAGATGCCGCTGTGTGCATTCAACGGCGACGCTGGGATGCTGTACTGGGCAACTGCCAAATACCGGGATACGGTAGCGAGAGCGTTGCTACGGTCAAGACGCAGCGCGTCGAGTGGATCGTTAGGGAAAAATGAAGGAAGGTCGAAATTAAAAACCGTCGAATCCGTTCATCCAGGTACCGGTACGTCGCACGCTCGAGGGAGGCTGTGCAAAAGTCACAAGTAAATCATAGCCCCATGGTCGAGTTTCTGGAATATCACAGAGTCTGATTTAAACCTACTATGAGAACGAATTGAACGGTTACTCACCAGAGAACAACGCGACACATATCAGGCTATCTGAGGTCGTTCGCATCTGGGAGCTCTTACAGCTTACAAGGAGTCATGTAATATAAGACACTTTATTGTTAGATATTCTTGAGCGGGAGCAAGACCACACGGTTGGCTTGTTCGTAGTCTGGTATGATAGAGAGCTGTAAACAAATTTGAAGCTCCTTGAAGTCGCGAACATGTCTGTCGGCATTTGCCGTCTTCGACGCTGACACGAGCACGTGACGCGTAACGCGAGCTTCGTCGCGTCTCAGTCTGTCCCCCGGGCCCTCGAGTTCGCGTATTTTCCAGCAACGTTTCAAAGTTCTGCGTCCACAGTTTCTGCAGGCAGGATTCTTGACCTCGAACAACGATACCGACGATGAGCAGACTCAGGAAAGTGTTAGAATTCCTGAGGACAGTAGGAATATAATGAATGTATTGCGTTTGGCTGAGCTCTTGCAAACGCATGAGAGAGGGGGAAATACACGAAAAGAGGGCTTTATCTACGAAAACGGGATCAATGATAAATCTGTTGTTGATCTACGAGAACTGCCTCATCAAAGATTTCAACACTCCCCTTCAGCCCGAAGAAGATACAACAACAG
>SGPM01000067.1:0-41923 GCA_004802725.1 Antrodiella citrinella
TGAGTAGAAGGGAGTAGAAGAAGTCCGATGCACCGTAGAATCGAATCGAAGGGGTCCGATGCACCGTAGAATCGTATAGGAAGGGTCCGACGTATCGTAGAATCGACTCGAAGAGGTCCGAAGTGCCGCGGAATAATGCTAAAATGGTCTCCTATGGGCGTATCCGGTACCAGCGAGCCGTGGGTCTCATCAACGGGTGACTGAGAAATAGATGTAGGTGTATTTGTAGTGAGACGCTTCAGTTTGCACGTAGTATACTAGACAGTATACATGCTATTGAAGTTACAGGTAGTGCGAATGACATTAGGCGTATTATGAAAAGGTCACGACGGCAAACCTGAGTGAAGAAATATACTACTATAGTCAAAGTCAAATAATGAAAAGGTCTGTATGATAATGCAAAGTCCGGACAAGAAAAGAATGAAATGATAACGCAAAAGCCAGAAAAGGGTGATGATGTGCTCACGGCTCTTCATGATCTACAGCTGTTGTGTCTTGCTGTTGTGCCCGTTTTTCGACGTCATCAAGAGTGACAAGCAGGATGTCTCGCTTGGCCAGGTGCATACCAGTGCATATGGTGGTACATTGATGAGTTTTAATAAAGTCATGGATGCCGTTGACTCCGTAATCACCAAGACCGGATGTTCTGCAGCGGAAGAAATCAGTTACCATCTCACAGAGACATAGAGATGCATGAGATAGTGTACCCTGCTGGAGTGTGCGTCATAGGATCGAACAGGACCATGTTCATCCCAATGTCATAAGAGCCTAGAATCACGGATACAATGATCAGCTATTCATGTAGAGACAGTAGAGTTGGCGACTTTCAACGTACCTTGGATGTCCACAAAGAGATATTGACAGGCGGTATCGGCAAGAACATAATGAGCAAATGCTCCTGCGGTCACTGTTTTCTGATCGTTGCCAATGGCAACTGTATTAGTTCCAGAGAACTTGACGACAGTAGTGGACATGCGGAGGGGCTCAACCAAGTATGCAGTGTGTTCTACATCGTCCACATGCAACTTGGTCTTGATGATGAAAGCGTCAGAGACCAATAACTCTATGGTTTAATCAATGAGCAATAAGTCTGTTTGAAGTTTGAATAACAACATACTTGCAGTCTCGACACCGTGTTCGGCAGCAACACTCTGAAACTTGCCCATGAAATGCGCCATGCGTTTCAGACGAATAAGATCCAAAGACAAGAATTTGAGAGAGTCGGTGAAACCGATATCACTTGATCTGCCATTTCCGATATCGACCAATTTCTTTGCAACATAGGTACTGCCTGAAATGACAAGCTAATGTTTCTCCGAGTCAGCCCTCAACATGTTCAGTTGATGTTTGCAATATCCAAAACTTACCTTGTATACATCCTTCGTCCTACCCCGGTCGGCGACCGACAGTACAAGCGGAGCTCTTGAGATTGTGCCCATTTCCGTGTTTGTGGTTTCAATGAGATCGTGCTGACTGGTGTCTTCGTTGATGAAGCAGGAAATGCGGGTAAAGCCGATATTTGTTGCGGCAACCACGAGAGGTGTTGCCGTAGATGGAGCATCCGGGCGAAACATAGATTTTAGTGCAGTGGATTGCCCTAAACATATAGAGCAATGAGTGAGCTTCCACAGGTATAACTGATATCAGCTTGAGAACAAGCGACTTACCTCTACGGCGTTTGGGCGTGACCAAAAATTCCTCATCTTCTTCGGAGTCCGTAAGCTGTTCGGACCCGCCTGATATCTTACGTTTCTTTCGCCGAGTCTTATTGGGGCTTAGACTTGTGATCGTACTGGAGCGATCATGGCCAGTGCGGTCTGTATACTAAGCCAATGTCAATATTGTATCCGACTTGCATATGTGCAAAAGAAACAAAGCACCTTGCCCATGAAAATGAATACCTCTAAGCTGAAACAAAGAGAGCTAGCCACTCCGCGATGTTTCTTTGTGTTCGCAGCAAATCCTTTGGGTATGAGAATCCAGAGCTCACGGAGTCCTACCGCAGAGTATTTCTGATACCACTCCGTGAGAGTCATTGACATGTCGTCAACTGATTCCATGGAGAGGTTCTTCGGACCACGTAACTCTACCTCATCTCTGTGACAAGATTTTTGAGCACAATATCATCATGGGCATTGATGTATTCACGTACATTGTAAGCGGTTGATGAAAGTTGGTTGTCCATTTGGCATTGACACTCTTGAGGATGACTTCCTGGAGGCCTATTTTAAGATTCAGTGAGTGCTCGGTATTGATCTATGGGAGAGAATCACGCACTGAACATCGTGATGTCTTCATCATACTGATTACACCCAGTGCCAATGAGACTGTCGATGGACTTCGGATGGTCACTCCGTCGGCACTCATAGTTGATGGTGATGAAACCCTTGCGTCCAGAATTACCCCGAAGATTGAGGAGTTGTTGTTGGTTGGCAGATGCACCGATGTGACCGCTTGTTGAAGTGGGAGCAGATACAGAGCGCGATGGAGATGCGGGAGCAGCTGGGCTGCCGGAAGACCCACTCTGGAATAGAGGGCCTGCAGCGCCTCCAAGCGGACGCTTGATTCTCTGCTCCATGGATAACTTGCGTCCATCACTAGCCTCCTGACGGCTAGCGTTCAACATGCCGTGACCTGAGTCCAGAAATTAGTGTTAAGTAGCTTGCTAGATCTATAGCTAGTACACACCTTGACGTTCACAAGATCCACAAGGATTTGTGACCCGCGTACCACAAACACCACACCCGTCGCATTGTTTATAAGTCTAAGGGAATGATCATCAATATCGCTCGGATGAGAGACTCGGACATAAGAAGAGTTGACGTACCGACTCAATTTGAGCTGCACTCTCTGGTGCCGCCTCACGTAGTTTCTTGCACAGTTGACAAAGCACGATGACTGTGTCATCTGTCACTACCATGGCGGAAAAGATGCGCATACATCCATCGTCGATGTTGTTGTTTCGTCCGCATGGGATAGTGTTGGCCATGGTGTTGGTGCGAAGTTGGGGGATAGAACGGCAAGTGAAAGACACAAACTCGACCATGTAAGTTCTTGCCTGTGCCATATATACTGAGCTTGAAAAGCATGCACCACACGTAGAATGACTTACGAGTTTGGCTGCTGTACCAAGGTCCGAGACCGTCCGACGGGGTGAAACACGGTTGGTACCAGGTTGTTATGGCCAAGCCAACCGGGTCACGCAAAAAATATGACTCCTGTGGCATCTTGCCTCTGCGAAGCGGTGTAAAAAGTCCATGATAGGATGGTAATAATAGCTACCATGTTTGCCGCTGCTATGCGCAGAGAAGTGTGTGGCCAAGAGCGCAAATCTATGTTTATCATCCGACTTTTGTGCTTCTCTTGCGTTGTCAGTGTTCTTTCTTTGAGGCGAACCAATGCTGAGAGATTCTGAGTGTTCTCTCCTGGAGACGAGTCTAGGCAAGGTGTATATATCCAAAGAAGACCACAATTGGCGGAGGACATGCGTCAATGTGTACACACAGTGAGTCTGACGTCGCAGTCTATGCTCCGGCAGATGTCAGACGCTCGCAGTGCGCTATGCTACCATGTTATAAAATGTCTGGCTATCTGATTTGAAAGGCAATACTTCACCGCAGTTTTTGTCCTCCATCCTGCAGTCTGCATATCATGAGCTCATCTCGCAAGCCTTTGTTACAATTCAGTACGCCAATTCTATGATCATACACAATTTCTATCTAATCATGGATACAGAGACGCCAGGCGACGCACACAAGAATCGACAAACAACCGCACAACGTGCAGTCCCTGTCACTGGTACGTTACAGAATTGGCAAGTTGTACATGGAGTAACTGATGGTTGATGATATGCTGTCTAATAGATGAGCTGGCAGCTCGTCCCGCTCCGACTACCGCCGCCCTAAGAAAAAGAGCGAGAACGGACTCATCTGGAGGTATTTGTCTGGCCATAAAAAATAATTTGTTGTTCACTCACATGGATTTAGAAGACACCACATCAACCACCAATCTGCAGTTCGAGGCTGTTGTGGCCAAGGTCTCACCGTCTGGTGCAGATTTATTTCGTCGCCTTGATGGTTGGTACGTTGGCAGTGAGGAGATCGTCGGGATTAGTATTGAGCACTTTCAAGCACTCTTCTGCTTATGCACAACATGTGAGCATGTGATGACTTGGACCGCATTCCATTTGCATCAGTATAAGTGTGTTGAAATCTCGGGCGGGGCAACTGGCTGCGACAGTGCCTCAGGCTCGGGGACACAGTAGATTCGAAGTCTTTTTTATTTACTTACTTAATTATTACCGCCCTGCGGACATCTCTACGCCTGTCTACGGTATCAGAGAGGCAACAGAAAATATTTAGAAATGTGTGGTGAGAGGGGGAATCGAACTTGGGACCGCAGGCGCTAGTAATTGTATAAGCGCCAATATCTGGGTGCGCGCGCTGCAAAATTGAAGCGCGAACGAACCGCGTACCGTAGTAGTACACTCTGATTCGTAAGCAAGTCGACATCATTCGTTACATGACTTCTGTGGCGTTCACTTCAATTGGCAATCAGCGGTTCTGAAACAGAGACTCAAAGAGTCAGTATCACAAGCGCTTAGTCTAAGCTGCATCTTCAATATCGTAACTTGAGTCTCACTTTGCAATTACTACGTGACAAGTTCAATCATGACTCTGCATTTTATGTGCCCACAAGAGAAATGTGTAAGGTTTGTTCTGTAATCCAATTTGAGAGTCGCGTAAGAGGTCGCTGATGACGATGCAGTAGAGCCCGGCGATCCGTGCAGCGTGCAGCGTACGGGCAAACAGCTGCCGATCTCTGCTTCTCGTCAGCATTTACGACAATATCAGTGGCATATCACGATTGGGTACCTGAGCCACAGGAGGCTATGGCACAACGGTGACAACCATACGCCCAGCACAAGTTCCCAAGGCAACCTGTGCTGGTCTCGTCAGGTAGCACCGCACCGTGCAGCCTGAGGTCTCTTCGCAGGATGAGGTCGGTAAGTCTCAAGTCTCATGTAACGATGAATATTAATGCATAATGTTTGGATGGTATTCAAGTGTCTTTAAACTTAAAGGGATTCTTGCAAGCAGACTGAAATTTGAAAGCCGTACGCGCCGGGAATTGGAATTACGGCAAACAACATACGGTAATTTCGCGATCCCCGAAGGCAACTTCGGCTTGGCGGTTGGAGATATATAGCCGATTGTTGTACTTTTTCTTTGACCTCCTCCTTCACTGTCCTTCCTGGCTCTGGTTTTTCTGTCATCGTTACGGTTCTTGTGTGCTGACCGGTCATTCCTTTTACAATCGTTACCCTCGCTCATTTGCTCGAAGCTATACCAGAAGTATACCAGTTGATATCTACAAGTTTACGATACCATTCAAGATGTTCTTCTCCAAGCCACTCGTTGCTCTCGTCGTCGCAGTTCTCGCGACTACTTCAGCAGCTCATTCCGATGCTCACCACGGTCTCCACCATCATGCTCTTCGCTCGAAGACTCATCCTCGCAGACTCAGCCGACTCAGTAGGAGGTGCGGGTCGTCTTCCCTTGGCTCATCCCCGGTCCCAGTACAGACGTCATCTGCACCGAACAACGTAGCCGTTGCAAATGCCACTGGTACTGTCACAGCTTCGGTGCAGCCATCCACCACAGCCCATGTAGAGACCACGACATCCGAGGCTCCTGCTTCTTCCTCAGCAGCTCCTTCCAAAGCGCTCACCCCAAGCTCGGTCCACTCCTCATCGATTCATTCATCATCGTCACATACGTCTTCGGCCACGCCATCGCCATCGCACACATCTGCGCCCGTCGTCAGTGGTCTCCTAGGATTCCTTCTTCCCGTGACGCCGTTGACATCTTGGTCCACGGCCAACGACGCTAATACGCATGTAGCGTTGAGCGATTCGACGTTCCGTCCTACCGACGAGATCACCGACCTGTCCCACACGTACTTGGAGTACCAGGGCAAGTCGGCGATGCAGGCACATTACCCCGCCGGCTCGTGGAACTTCCAGAACTCGCCCCGCGGCGGATTCTCGTTCTACGCGCCCGGACCTTCGAATGTGGATTTGACCTCTGCGAAGGAAGCCACCCTTGGCTACTCCGTCTACTTCCCTGATGGCTTCGACTTCGTCAAGGGTGGAAAGCTCCCCGGATTGTGTACGTCCATTCATCAGCTGTGATAATCAGCAACCAATTAATGATGCTGTTTTTTTTCAGACGGAGGAGACTCAGAGTCGGGTGCTGTATCCTGCTCAGGCGGAAGCCGTGACAACTCTTGCTACTCTATTCGTCTGATGTGGCGTGAAGATGGTGCGGGCGAGTTCTACACCTACCTTCCCCCCAAGTACGACGCCAACAAGGGTGTCTGCGACGTCGCGCCCTTCTCGACGTGTAACAGCGTTTACGGTGCCTCGGTCGGCCGTGGTTCATTCACCTTCAAAACTGGTGCCTGGACCACCATCTCTGAGCGCGTCAGGCTCAACGACGACGGTCAGAGCAACGGGGAGATTCAATTGTTCGTTGACGGCCAAAGTGTCATCAACGTAGGCGGTCTCGTCCTTACAGACAGCAGCGCAGGCAGAATCCGTGGTATTATGATGCAGACCTTCTTCGGTGGTACGTGTTTTTGTTCGTGTCTTGGGTTACGATCATACTCATGTGCTGTACATACAGGCTCCACCTCGGACTACGCTACCCCCAAGGACCAAGACGTCTACTTTGCAGACTTCTCAGTTGCCATCACTGAGCGTCTCTAAGAGCTTATACGGGACGGTTCACAAAACACACGCCACACCTCGGACAACACGTCCATCACCATCTTTTCCCTCACCGCTCTTTCATGAGCAATACTAACCTTCCGCGCATATTATTGCTCATCTCGCTTCCCTTGCTTTTTTCTTCAGAACTGCTTTGGAATATTTATTGTCGTGCTTCAATGTAGACTCGTTGATCTAGGTTCATGGCTCTGAATGCTTCGGTTTCTGAATGTAGTCCTGGGACTCGGTTATCATTCACGATGCGTTTGGCACCGCTTCGCTAGTTTTTATGTTTTTAAGCTTTTCATGAACGGGCTCTTGGTACCTGACACGAATGTACTGTAACGGAGTTACAAGTAAACATGTTTCACTTCCCCTTTTGCTCGTTGTCGTTGCGGCAGTTTGTCTGTGAAAGTCTTCACCTGCGTGTACCTGCGGAGGCTATAGCCTATTGCAATGGAGCGCGGAGTTCGGATCCTTAGAGTTAGACTGCCAAGATTCAGCAAGATTTTGAGTGTTACAAACAAACTTCTCCTTGAGAACAAGCCGTTCATCGGGCCCTCTGCTGCCCAAATGATTCAGGAGACACCCACGCTCTACGAAGTATTTGTTCGCGATCTCTCCGAGGACCTACCTGTCCCTGCAACATTCAAAGCCTGTGAGTATTTTGGAAGTTATCGGTGTTATCACCATCTCACGGGACGTAGGTATGAGAAACATCAGGGCATGTCTGATTTGTTCTGCGTCCTAACAGCTAACATGATGAATCAAAGACCACGATGAATTCAGTATTTATAACTGAGAAGACAAGAGTGAATACGCAAACATCTTCTGCCCACATCCCATACGGCAGCCATGTCCACAAAGGAGGTCCAAGTCCCTTTCGTCGAGGGTGAGATCGACTTCGACGTCCCCGCCGCCGGGAAGCCAGTCAAGACGCACTACTGGGTCTACGGAGATCTGAAGTCCGGAAAGACCCCCCTCGTCGGGCTGCACGGCGGACCAGGCATCCCCCACGCCTACATGAGCGTCCTTTCCGACCTCACCACAGCGCACGGCATTCCCGTCGTCTTGTACGATCAGATTGGCTGCGGTCTATCTACACACTTGCCCGAGAAGAAGGGCGACAGCAGTTTCTGGACCGTCCAGCTGTTCGTCGACGAGCTGGACAACGTCCTCACGAAGCTGGAGATCAAGGACAACTTTGACTTGTACGGGCATTCGTGGGGAGGGATGTTGGCGACGAGCTTTGCGATTCGTCAGCCGAAGGGGTTGAAGCGGCTCGTGCTGGCTTCTAGCATTGGGAGGATCCAGGATTGGGTAGATGCCGCGATGAAGTTGAGGGGAACTTTGCCGCAGGAGACCCAGGACATATTGGAGAAGCACGAGGCGGCAGACACAACAGAGGACCCGGAGTATGAGGAAGCTGTGAAAGGCTACTATGCTCAGTTCGTGATCAGAGTCGAGTCGGACGTGATGGGTCAATCCTTCACAGATTTTTTGCAGGACCCGACGGTCTATCATACCATGTGAGTTGTCAACATGTGCTGGTCGCTCGATGCAGTGCGTTGATATGCTCCAAATGCAGGCTCGGGCCCAACGAATTCACGGTCATAGGAACCTTGAAGGACTTCGACGTGACCAGCGAGCTGCATAAGATCGAGGTGCCCACCTTACTCACGAGCGGTCGTTGGGATGGTGCACAAGACAACGTCATTAGACCCTTGTGGACCGGTATCCCGAAGTCAAAGTGGGTTCTCTTTGCAGAGTCAAGCCACTTGCCCCAGTTGGAGGAGCGACAGAGGGTTATGGAAACGGTTGGGTATTTCCTCACCACGAGCTGAGCGCTGAGCCGCTAGGCTGCATGCCAAGGAATAAATTTCTTGTACGATGAAGTCGCTGTAGTTTTTATTGCTCACCTGGATACAGTTCATTGTCACAGAGTAATCTTCATATACGTTGGATTGAGGCTTAACTTCATGTTTGTCGTTCAACTTGTATCTTATAAGCCTGAGACGCGTCAATTTAGGGCAGGCATTCTCGCGTAACCGAGCGCATAAAAAGATTGCGCTTGTGAGCACCTTTTGACCGACAACGTCGACGACATCGACGCCAAATACACTGATGTTTTCTCTATCCTTCCCAGAATCATGACGTTCTCTCTTGATCAACTTTTCTTAGGTCGTCTCTCATCATAAGTCGAGAGTTTGACTCACAAGTCTAATCACAAGTTTCTGGCGCAATTTCTCTTCTCTACACCCCCACTCGCTCAGCCTGGAGGCACGGCTCACAGTGCCATCGCCTCCGTTACTTGCGACGTGGAAGAGTTATTAGAATTCGGTCCACGCTTGACCACTCAATCTTCGGATTATAAACATGGGTAGTCGAGTACTAAACTGCTATTCACATTTCATCCCTTCTCTTACGCTTGTTGTAAATTCCAGTACTATACATTCCATGAATACAATTACTTTGCTCTCTTTTGCTTCGTTATCGTCATGTCTGCGGACGAACAGCCTTTGCGAGGAAAATTTGCACGTCGGTTTCGTGCAGACGAACGTTCGGAATGGCGATCGTGAACTTGAAATCTTCCAATCCGGCACCTTCAACTAACCTCTGCATTTCCTCTTCACTGAATCCCGCTGTGTGAGCGACCACATGTCCAAAATGTCCCAGAGGGTTCTTGTCTGATCCATCGTTGACGATGTCTGCGACCAGAAGAGATCCTCCAGGTTTCAAGAAGGAACCCAGGATGCGGGTCGTTTCGTCGACGGAGGCGAAGTGGTGGTATGCAGCGACGCACTGGATTGACGAGCATAGAGCATAGAGTGTGTTATCAGTTCCATACGGAGAGTGTTCCATGTTCCAAGTGAGTAACAAGAGACTTTGGGACAGAGACAACGAAATACTGACTATGATCACGTCGAACCTTGCACCGTCCAACTCAGACCCGTCTCCTTTCAGCTCGACCTTCACGGCTCTCATCTCCTCTGGCGGGATCCCCTGGTTCGCTACCCGGACGTTGTAGCGGTCGACCATGCCCTGGCTGATGTCGACGCCGACGATCGATTTGACATACGCGCACAATTCCCTGGACACTAAACCTGGAGACACCAAGTGAGAACCACGATAGTGGACTTTCGCAGGGTTAGCTGCTACGAGTGCTTTACCTGGTCCACACGCATAGTCAAGCAGACTCGTCTGGTCTTCGTCAAATAGGGACGGATACGTTTCCCTCATCGCCTTAGAGATCCTCCGGGCAAGCTCCTGAGCCTGGGGTTTGTTCTCGTACGTCTCTGCTTGATTGTTGAAGAATTCTTCGTTTGCAGAGGAGTAGTTGTGGTTGTGCGTGTGTTCGTGGTGATCCTGTGTGTGGGGTGTATGGTTCATCGTGGACGCGAGCAGAGAATAGTAGACTGAACGGTCAAAACAGGAACCAATGCGGTATATTGAATACAATTATCCATGTGTACGAAACGTCTAGAGATATATCCGATGAAAATACATGAGATCCACAGCAACCAATCCATATCAACGAGATGAGAAGTAACCAATTCAGCGAAGTGAGAGACATCCTCCGAACTTCCGCCTCGCTGCAGCGTCCATCTGCCCTTTCACATCCCGAAACGCAGACCACCACGCTCTCCCAATGCCTTCCGACGTCCACTGCCCACCCCGCTTCAACTCGCCCATATCCAGATCGTCAGCATTCTCCCAGACACCGAAATGCCGCCGGAGAAGCACAAGCCACCACTTCGTCACTGCGATCGCCCGCTCTAGCCCAGAGTCCGTCGATCGTGCATTGTCCACGCATTGGACGAGGTACTTGGCAAAGAACGCCACGTCTTTCGAGTTCGGCGGATGCTCCAGGAACGAATGTACCCACGTCTCGATCACCTTCTGCACGTCGTCCGTCTCAGAGAAGTACAGTTTCTGCCCCTTCGCCTTCGCTTGCTGCTTGAGCGTCGGCGGGGCCGGAAAGTTGGCTTGAGGCGGGGGAGGCGGGACGTACTTCGGCCGCGTGCGAGGGAGAAGGCGCGAAATAGGCTTCAGTACTCTTCTGGGCCCTCCAAATGTGACGCCGATCTTCCCGGACTTCTTGAACCGCGCGTTGGCAACCTGCTCACGCTGGATCGTCTTCGGCAGCATCGCGAACACCTCAGTATCGAACCCAAGCTTCTTCACTTCCGCTTCGGATATGGTCACCTTGAAAGGCACCTCGCGCTTGCGGAACAGCGTGGTCTTCTTAGGAGAGATAGAAGACCGGCTCCTGGGAGCGAGCTGCTGCGTGATCCGCTTCACGTTCGTACCTTTCACGGAGATCTTGACTTTGGGGAACACGTCGGTCGGCTTCAGCGAAGGAAACCTCACGCGCTTGGCGGGAGAAGCGGGTGGTGGGTCCGGTGTGATTGAACGCCGCTTGTACTCGCTCTCCAGCTCTTTCCGTATCTCCTCCGGCAGTGCGTCAAACACCGACCTATCCACCTGGGAGAACGACGGAAGATCAAGGGCAGGGACTTGACCCTGCAGCTCGGAGGGTTCTCGAAGCGCTACAGCGTCCACGGCGTCGACTGGAGACGAAGGAGGCTCAATGTTAATCTGCGGAGGGTGGACCTGCTTTACTGGCGGCTTTGCCTGGTCAGTCTTCGGTTGTACTTTGGTAACCTCTACGGGCTTGAACGGTAGCACAGCTTGTCCCTGGTCAATTTCTGTACCACCGGATTTCTCTAGTTTGTGTACTTGGACACCGATACCACGTAGCTCTGTCGGGTCAAAGTTGAAGCTTTTCAGTAGTCGCCAGGCATGTTCGCCGATGACCTTGTAGTCATTCGTGGCACGTCCGCCAGAGGCAACGAGCTGAATCTGCTTTGTGCATGTCTCACAAAGGCCGTGTCCCATGAACTACGCAACGTGATTAGATCAAAGGTCCGTGAACACTGAAAATGAAGACCACACCTTTGGAGCTTCAACAGGAGCACTGGGATCGCGTTTCATGATTTTCAAGACGAGAGCGCGTCCCACCATGTCAATACCTTGGAGCCTGCGGGCCACCTCCTCCGCCAATTGGTAAATGAACGTCTCTGCTTGTTCGTTATTCTCAAACCGGATCCCGTACTGCAAGCACATCAATGAGTGCGAGGCTACGGACAAGAAACACAATAAGTGACTCACGTTGATATCGCACGACACGCTCTTGCGAGGTTTGTCCGACTCCAACTTGCGTTCATCAATCCCACGGATGGCCTTGAACAGAGTCTCGCCAGTACCCTTGCCTAGGGCATCACACAGTACAACCTTGCTCTTTTGTGCGAGTTCTCCGAGATTCGTCGCTCCCAACTTCTCCTGCGCTTTCTGACGGGCCGCGTACCCGAATCCGTGCAAGTCGTCTATATCCAGCGGTGCGAGGATGGATTGGGCGTCTGCAGGCAGGATGTGGAAAGAGCCCGCAGGTTTGGCTCGACGGGACGCCACACGAGCGAGCATGATGTTGTGCGCAATGCCGATGCTCACTAAATGTGATGCCGGTGAGCATGATTTGCATCGGGAGAAGCCACGACGCGAAGAACACTACTGACCTTCGCACCCTGTCGCTCTTCTTACTTGACTCCGGATGGCTTCTGCGAATTGCTTCGCCGGATCTATTGGGGACGCCGATAGATTTTGACTCTGAGAGATCTCGGTGTGGATCCGTCGAACGCTGCCTGTGACATCAATCAGGGCTTCGTCCACGGAAACGGCTTGCAAGTCGTCGGCGTGGGTCATAAGAATGGTGTAGAATTGCAAAGAAAACTGCTTGTATCTATCAATATGTCAGCGAGAGCAATAAAACAAGAAATCCGTGATACATACCTCTGAAACTCATACGGTATGGTGATTACTTGTGGACACAATTTCCTTGCTTGTTGCAGGCTGAGGCACGAATGAATACCTGAGTAGCAATATGCAATTCACAGGCGTACCTCATTCCGCTCTTGATACCAAACTTCCTCGCCTCATAGCTCGCACTGGCAATCTCACTGGTGCTTGCTTGGCCACCCTGTGTTCCCTGGGAATGACAAACCACGACAGGTTTGTC
Organism: Antrodiella citrinella; assembly: GCA_004802725.1. Taxonomy (NCBI): domain Eukaryota; kingdom Fungi; phylum Basidiomycota; class Agaricomycetes; order Polyporales; family Steccherinaceae; genus Antrodiella; species Antrodiella citrinella. The sequence continues at coordinate 12,846 of SGPM01000067.1, forward strand.
CTTGAGATGCGGTCTGTCGACTAACCCCGCCGACACAAAAAAACTGTCAAAGTCGCAGTGCATGATGATCCTCGTCTCATCATTATGCACCTCCACCGCCCTCTCAGCCTTCTCCTTTCCTTTCCTGCTCGGCGACCTCATGACCAGCTGCGCATTTCGCATGGACACGGCGTCGGCTGGGGCGCCACGGGTCGACGTATGATCAGCACCCTCCCAACCTGGGCCTTTACCACCCATATTCTCCTTCATGATCTTCGTCACCGCCAAATCCTCCTCCGTCCCTCCCGTCACGCCCACCACAGCACCATCACCGCCGGTCCCACCCAACGTAGCCCCGCTGTCTGCCCGTTCCTGCGCCTCCGCCACTAGATTCTTGAGTTCAGCCTTCCACGTCGACAGGTGGTGCAGGCGTGAGTTCCGGTAGTACCCTTCAATGAAGTCCGGAGCGACGGAAGTGTGCGCCGCTCGCCATGCCGGATCTTGCATGGCCCGTCGGGCATGGGGATTAGACTTGTGGACGGCATATCCAGGAACACGTTTCGCCTCCTTGGGCGTAGCTGGGTCGGTGGTGTAAAGAGTGCGATCCGGTGTTGAAGGTGTAGACGAGGGACCTGACTTAGGTGGAGTTGGGGTTTGGGGCCGTGCGAGCTGTGAAAGGTGCGAGGATAGAGAGGATACATTCGCAATATCGGAATCCTGGGATCGGCCTGCTGGAGGGGTCTTCGGCCTCCGTGATGGATTAACGGTTGTCTGGTTAGAGCTTGTACTACCCAAAGAAGACCTTTGATCAAGATCGTACGTCGAGTCGAATAGTGTCCTTTGAGCAACACGTTTACCCTGGGTCTGCTCTAGCCTATCAGCGACCTTGAAGATGTAGGTTTGCCATGGTAGCAAGACGCCAGCATTGACACTCTCTACGAGCCATTCTGGCCGTACAACTTTCATGTACTGAAATTCTTTTGATTTCGCGGGTGTGAGAGAACAAGTCAAAATATGTGTCCTACAGTCATCGATTAGTAAACTGTGAATTGCAGTGTATGATAGACCTACACGATGCTCTTCTTGTCAAGGTAAGCGTGAAATATGCCTCCATGCTGAACGATCAGCTTGCGAAGCTCCTGCACCGACGGCGTTGTGTACCCGTTGATCTAAGAGACAAACATGAGCAGGGACCATTTTCTTTGGACAAAATGTACGCACGTAGATCTGCAGCCCATGAAAGATCCTGCTAGGAGGAGGCCCGTCCGCATCCACACCCTCCCCGTCATCGAACTCAGCATTTTGGATCTGCAACTTGGCTCGCTTCCGCGTCATGTACTCCCCGAAGTTCCCAAACGTTGAAGCACCATAGGTGTGGTTCTGGAGATACCTCGCTTTCTCCTCATTATCGTCAACAGACGCAAGTACACTGTGTCGGGCTCTGGGGTTGTCTTCCTCGTCGTCGCTGTCTGATTCTCTGGATCGCTTCAGTCCAGACTGTGGAGGTGGCAACAGTTGCTGCTCGTGTTTGGGCTCGGACGGGGCCTGCGAAGAGGAGAGGTCGCCAGGTAGCTTGACTTCACAGAGAGCCTGAAGGAATGCGGGGTCGTCCTCTTCAAAGTAGTCGGACGATGCACTTCCTGCAGGTGCCAGTGGTGCCATTCAAGGCATGAGATATACGATATCCAGTGTGTGTCGCGTACGAAAGACAGCAAAGATACCAAGAGAATACGAGTTAGATTGATAAGAAAGTCGTTATATTGGTAGCGCAAGAAGTGGTATAGATGTTGCTTCCGTATGGTATATCATGAGAGTGAAGAGCATCGAGCAGGACGACGACCCCTAAGGCCAGCGACGGAGGACGTCAACAGACCGAAAGCGCGCGCAACATCCGGATTAGGGCGGCGCGCCTCCCAATCGGGCATGCCGATCGTGTGTCGTCGCGGCGCGCCCGTGATTATGATGATGACGGGAGGCTCCCATACTCAGGCCTGTCTCCGTCCTGTTTCTTCCACACTCTAACACGTTACATCCAGCTATCAAGAACCCTCGACGTCTTCCTCCCATTTCTGTGCGTTCAGCTGTACCACTTTCTCCCTCGTTGTTTGCACGACGACGCGCCCTGCACAGGAAGGCAGTACACGCGTTAACTAGCTCCATTAGTTTGATATCCAGCCTTGAGTTTTGCTGGCACTGTTCACTTGCATTCATACCCTTTGACTTCGTATATCCACTCGTCTCGACAAAATGCCTGAAGGATACGACTACCTGTTCAAGCTGTTGCTCATTGGAGACTCCGGCGTTGGAAAGGTACGTGAATCTCGAGGCGTTGAATCTGCGAGACACGTGCTGACGCGACAGTCCTGTGCAGTCATGCCTGCTACTCCGTTTCGCAGAGAACTCGTTCACCGATAGTTACCTGAGCACTATCGGTGTCGACTTCAAGATTAGGACCATAGAGCTAGAAGGAAAGATGCTCAAGCTCCAGATTGTGCGTAGTATGACACGTTGAGCATCCACACGAGCTAATGTCAATATTCGTGGTTTCTAGTGGGACACTGCAGGTAGAGATGATCATCTTCCGTCATCGTAAACACATATGAACCTTGTTCTTAGGTCAGGAACGTTTCCGAACCATCTCGCAGGCATATTACCGCGGAGCGCATGGTATCATTGTTGTGTACGACGTAACAGATGGCGGTACGTTTAGTCTTCCAACGTACCTAGCGTCTCCCGAGCACTGAATCACTTGACAGAGTCTTTCGAGCACGTAAAGAGTTGGCTCACGGAGATCACCAAGCATGCCGCCGAAGGCGTGCACAAGCTCCTTATTGGCAACAAATCAGATCTTGTAGAACGGAAAGTTGTAGCTTACAGTGACGCAAAGGTGAATTAACTGTCGTGTGGTCCCCAATGTTTCACTAACATTGACCTATTCACAGGAATTCTCTGACCAGAATTCGATACCCTTCTTGGAGACGTCAGCCAAGACTTCAACGAACGTTGAAGACGCGTTTTTGACACTCGCGAAACAGATTCGGGAAGGGTTAGTACACGAACCGTTGAACAGAGTACTTCATCTAACCTATCTCGATTCAATACAGCGTAGACTCCCAACCGGAGCAGACGAACTCCTCCAAATCGAACACCGTCACGCCCGGACGGTCATTAGACTCAGGCGAAAACAAGGACGGCGGCTGCGCATGCTGAAGTACCATTCTTTCCTACTCACCCGTACTTTGTATACCTCGGAGGACTGATTCCTCGTGTTGGCTCCCCATCCTATACTGTGTTTTTATTGTAGTCTTCGAGTGCTCTCTGTCCATATCTTCACGATTTATTTTATTCTCTTTCGTCTTGACGTTGCCTTGCTCGAGTCTGCCCCAGAACGACTGCCTTGGCGTGTATTACTATTGGGCGGTTCCATTCGTATTCACAGGCACCGAGCGATGGCTCCATCGTTTCTCCGAATGTATAGGATCTGCGCACAAGCCCGATATACAATGCGAGGTAGAGCGTAGACAAGCTTATAGAGAGCCGACGAACAAAGGAAAGAGCGCCTAATTGCTGTTTGGGGAACAATGAACGTTGAGCGGCAACTGCCGAGCGAACCCGACGGTTGCCGTATGGGGAGGACAATAGGATCGCTTAGCAGGCGCACCAATGGACAATAGCGACGCCCTCTGCCTTTGTCCACAATACAAAACGATATTATAAGACATGGGCGGGACGGTATCCACGCGCTCCATTCTGTTGGTGTCTTTCGGGCCCAGGATTCGTTTCGTTCTTCTTCAACCTCTTCCACCTCACGACCCTCCAACTTTTGCTCGCCATGTTGTCGAGCCTCCTCACTGTCTTTCCTGTAGTATTTGGCGCACTTGTTGGTGAGTCGCTTGGTGTGGTCACGTTTCTGTTCCAAAGTTGATCTCTCGTGCAGCTGCCGCTCAGTCCACACCTACCGTTGTCTGCGTTGCAGGTCAATGCCTCCAAGGGTACACGAATACGACGAGTACGTGCCATTCTTCTATCAAACTTGGGGCTTGCTGAACTCATGATGTCTTCAGTCGGAGCAACATTGTCCTCTCCAGGTAGTCCAGTCTCAGTTCTGCTACTACCCGGGCAATATGACACTACCACCGATCCCCAACTGCTCCATACATTTCTCACTTCTTCATCCACGAAAGTTTCTCCTTCACCAGGCTTCTCAAATGGTTCATCGATCGTACTTCCTCTCACCTTGGCCCTCCAGCCCGGTCTCTCCGCCTATCCACAAGCTAACTTCTCTGGATCCGGCACGTTTACCCCACTGCCGGAGACGAATGCCTCGATCAGTTCATCGACATTCTCCGCCGGTTCTATCATGTTAGCGTCGAACGTCTGGGCAGCGGTCTCCTCGAGCTCGTCCTCGACACAACGCGTCATCCTCTGGGACTCCATCCCCGATCTCGCGCAAGTATCGACCGCGCTCTCCTCGTCGCTCTCCATCCTCGAGATGCAGTCCGCCGCGTGCTCGCCGCCGTGCTCCGGCGCGGGGATCTGCTCTGCGGCCGGGACGTGCTCCTGCCCCACAGGCTTCACGGGCTCCTCGTGCGAATCGTGCGCATCTGGCTTTTTCGGTCCGAACTGTCAGGCGTGTCCGGCGGGGTGTGCTTCCTGCGACGAGGGGATCACAGGCACCGGCCGGTGTCTGGTGCCTCTGGTGGCCAATCCGCCCTCATCCTGTGATTGTCTCAACGGCGAATGCGGCTCGAATGGTCAGTGCACATGCAATCCTGGCTGGACCACGGCTGCCAATGGCACCGCGTGCGCAAAGTGTGCATCCGGGTTCTTCCTTTCATCTGACGGAAACTGTCAAGGTAAGTTTCCAACATCTGTGTACGTTTTCGGGGATACTCACCTCGCGGTTTATTCCTTAGTTTGTCAGCTTGGTTGCACGCAGTGTGCAGACGGGACGGGGGACTGCGTGACGTGCCAAACTGAATTCACTATCAACGCGAACGATGCGACCAAGTGCATTCCTGCGCAGACTGCGACGTCCAATGGCACAACATGCCCCGATGGCAGTTTCCTTGATACCGCCTCGAGCTCTTGCTCGGTGTGCTCGCCGTTGTGCCAGACTTGCTCCGGAGCGACGTCCAACGATTGTATCATCTGCGGGGCGGGCAAGGTCAGCCTGAACGGTGCTTGTGTCTCACCAGATGGAAATGGAATCTGTCCCGGATCTACGATGATCGCGGATAACAATAAACACGAATGTGACAGTACGTATCTTGTGCTTCAGAAGTTGAAGTGGCTCTGACCAAAGCTGCTGCAGGTTGTCCCGCGAAATGCACGTCATGCAAGATCCCGAACTTCAACGTCGCTTCCACGGTGAACCAACTCCAGTGCACTGGTTGTCTACCTGGGTTTGTTCTCTCGCAAGGACAATGTGTAGAAAACTGTCCAGTTGGAACATTCTTGAGTCCGCAGGATAATCTCACATGTACAGGTATGTGTCATTTGTCCACTGTCATTTCTTCCAAGCTTATGAATTTTGCCAGCTTGTGACTCGACCTGTGGGACGTGTACTGGTTCATCTACGTTCTGCTTGACCTGTGCGAACAATCAGCTGGCGTCTGGAGGTACATGTGTTGCGTCATGTCCCTCCAACACGTTCAGCGCGTCCGGCGCGTGTCTGTCGTGCCATCCCGATTGTGCCACGTGTTCGGGTTCATCGTTCAACCAATGTTCGAGCTGCCCGACGGACCGCCCAGTCCTAACGAGCGGTCGGTGTCTGCCCACGTGCAGCAAGAATCAGTTCTTTGACAAGACGTCATCCTCCTGCCAGTCCTGCGACGCCAGTTGCTCAAGCTGTTCGGCGGCTGGCCCGAGCAATTGTCTGGCGTGCGCAAGCTCCAGCCAAGTCCTCCGGAGCGGAACATGCTCCGCTGCAACGTGCACCGGCGGCGCGTCCGTCCTCCCCGGTCTGGGTGTCTGTCTCTCCGATCTCGTCGCGGTGCCCGGCGTCGCCTCCGGGACGACCTCCCTCGCGCCGCTGCCCACCGTCTCCGGCATCAACACGCCCACTTCAGTCACCGATACCTTTAAACCCCGTACGCTCACCTGGTGGGAGATCCTGCTCATGGCGCTCGGGTGCGCGTTCATCTTCATGATGGTCCTCATGTGCTGGCGTCGCCAGGCGCGCAAGAAGCGTGCACAGGCAACGGCGAAGTTTGCCGTTTCGAAACGGATCCATGACAAGACGGGCTGGCGACTCAAGCTCGTCCGGTTCGGTGAACGCCTGTTCGGTCATAAGCCCATGCAGCGCGTCGTCTCGCCTGAGCACCACTATCAAGATTTCAAGATGGAGAAGATGAGGGCTGCGGAGGAGGCCCGGCATGAGAGGGACATGGACGGTATCTTGGATGCGTACGACTATTCCCGGCCAGCCTCCCGACGATCCGTCTCAACTCGCGCACCGTCAGCTCCCCCGACGTTATATGATTACGAGCGCGACACGAAGAACAAGCGGCTCATCCCCCAGCGGTCTGGGACCGATCCAGCGCACAACCGCCTCTCAGCAGCCTCTCTATCGGCCGTGTCGATGTATTCCCAGGTGACGGGTCTGCCACGACGCACAGCAGAACCCCGGCAGCCCGTGAGGAATGCCAGGGACCTCTTGCCCTCGCGGTTCTCAGGGACTTCGTATTCGACTTCCACTGACTCGGGACCGGCCGCGCTCCCGCCTGTGCCGCCCGTGAACTTGATGGACGACTCGCGGCCGCCTACGCCTGCGCAGGAGTATGCGAGGCTCGTGGCGGCTCAGCAGCCTGCAACGATGGCCCCGCCGCTTCACCAGGAGTTCCAATATGTTCCTCCGCGAGCTTCATACTGGCTCCAGCCTGCGCAGACCGGAGCGACCAACGTGTCCCGTAACCCCTTCCTTCGCCCATGATTGGACTGGTTTAGTGTACTGTACGTTGCACTGTTTCTAGTAACTCGTTTGCCTCCTTCGGTACACTACTCTTTCTTCTATTGCCCTTTGCACTTGTACACACGGACACGCACTATTCCGATTTGCATCTTAGATAACGACATCTTTCACATCTCACACGCATTCAAGATTTTCGTCTCACCGTTATCGGAAGCCTTACGACGCTCCTACATAGTCTACAGCCATACCCTGTATTACCTGATGTAGCACTAATGTTATTCCTGTCTGCGTCACTTGACGCAATGGATTGAGAGCATAGAACAGACCTAGAGTCTCTCGTACAGTGTTCGATCTATAGTGGGACAGATGTAAGACCCTTGAACATTTAAGGCCCGGAGCGAGGTCTTCAATATAAACAAGCACCGTCTACGTCACGATGCCTGACGTTCAATAACTTACAAGACCTCAGATTACAGCAATACGATGCGAACGCGCTGATCGAGAGTGTACCTACACTTGCTCAACGATGAACAGAGCTCAGGTCGCCCCTGCTCCAAGATTTCGCTTCCTAACGCGTTGAAAGCGAATCTGGAGAGACCATAATCTCCGTGAGATGTGGCTTAACCTTGACGGGTTCGGTCACCCACAGCGATGGGAAGAGACCTGAGGCAAGAAGGAGACTCAGAGACGTTGATCGGTTTCTCCCTGAGATGACGAGACCAAATCTGGTCTTACTGCCCTCAGGCTCTATCTAATAGTACTGGCATTCGCGGCAGAACGTCAAGAGGCCGAGCGGGGGAGACGATTTTGCTGAACGAACGGTGCATGACGGACTGCGTACGGAAGCTTTTGCAAAGAGAGTGACAGGTAGCCGTCTTGACGTACAAATTCCATGCTGTTCGAGGCAGGGTTCATTGGTGGTGCGAGAGAGGTGACCATACGGCTCACTCACCGTTGGAATGCTGCTCGGTATCCGTAGAAGAGACCACGTAGAACATTGTTGTTCGCGTCTGCCAGCGATTCTTTCGTGAGTCATTAATACCTTGTTAACGGACATGAAGCTCTGGTACCTCAAGGCGATCGTGGCACAGGGCAAACGGCAAACGCGAACACAACAAAGGACTGTTGATACTGCAAGTGGGTCCCAGACATATTCTTCATCGATGATCTCTGCGAACGTACACGAGATCGATCGTGATTACTAGACGGCCCCTGATAGAGCTCGTATGTTACTGTGAACTGCAAAGAGGAAGACGCAAGCATCAAGAGGCACGGGCTCGTCAACGGCCGTAATGGGCGGCAAGCCCACCTTTCCTTCTTTTGTGGATCCGCAGACGCGGGGCTCGGGATGAACCGTACCGTCGTTCGCTCGCCGAATACAAGCACGATGCAGAGGTCGTAACGCATCAGGATATATGTCGAGGGTCCCCGAGAAACAGTTCGGAAGACTTGAAAGCCAGGGTGCTGAGTCAAGGCCTCGTGAATTCATAGAGCATGAGCAAAGTCAGCTGGACTTGGACGCAATAAACACTGGGACATGGACAGACATGTGAAGCAGCTACTGGGCGGCAAGCGGCGACATACTATCATCGCAGATGCTTCGGCAGAGGTTTAGAGCAACAGCGTGAAATACAGCGGATTTCACATTAAGGTTAAACGCCAGCGTATCGACTCCAACGAAGTCCAGCTTCGGAAAAGCACACCGCAGTAAATTTTTACCGTAAAAGGGGCCGGGAGATGGGGAGTGAGTGCACAGGTGTAAGTTCTGGTTTGCGGTTTGCCCAGATTGCAAGACGACACGTCGAACACCCCGAGGCTCTCAACCTTCCGTAAGTCACCCGCGACGCGTCATTGAGATCAACGGAGATTAGTAGTGACCTGAATATTGAACTTTGCTCAGACGGAGGATGCGAGCAGGATAGTCAAAAGCTGTTACTTACCAGAAAACCAGCATCCGAGTCGCCGGTTGCAGTTATTATTTGTCGGTGATACGCAAGTGTGAGAAATCAGGAAGTCCAGAGATTGTGTCACGCATATCGCAGAGGATAATCATGCAGTCTGAATACTATCACAGACTACTCTTTGGGAAAGCGTGCTTGGGAGTCGAGTCCGCGAGCCGTACGCGTGTCCTTCGCGAAGACGACATTGGTGAAGAAGGTGATGTCTATTGATAGGTCGTCCTGGTGGCGTTAGGCATTGTACAGTGTTTTGGGTTTGTCGAACTGAATGACAACGGGGGTCGTGAGCTGTTTTCAGAAAACTTATGGGTCGTTGTGGGTGTACGGTACGAAATAAAAGCTGCATCTGGACGAGACCAGCCTCGTGGCGTCTGTTAGCCGACTCGGCAAAAACTCGCGCTCTCTGCCATCATTTATTGCAGAGACTGTACTATGTTCTGGTAAAATGCGGTGGGATGGGGATGCCAGGGTGCGAGTTCCGTCTCGCTTCGAGACCAGCAGAAGATCGACTGGTCAAAAACTCGAGCCTCCATCTTGCTTTTCTCATCCTTGCGAAGATCTCCCTCCCATTGACATCGTATTCCATTCAGCTGGACCACCTCAGCCGATTTCAACCTTTCGGAGACCCTCCCACTGCGAAAGTGTTGGTCATGCTTTCGTGCTCTCCCGTGAGTCTTGATAGCCTTTCCCTCTGTCAACGCCGAGCGAATGAATGCGGTCTTCCTTCTCGGGCAAGCTATCAGAATCATGCAGGCTCAAAAAAGACTGAATACCGCATGGTGCTCTTGAAATGCGAAATGATGCTGGGTCGTCCTGCCACTGAGGTAGTCGATAGCTGTGACGGAGAACTGCGATCGTTCTCATCCCCGTGATGCAGATCTTGGTCTTGCATGTCCGAACAATGCTCGAGTCATAGCCGCAATTTGGAATTAACCGTTTCGTTTCCCCCTCTCCTGCGCTTTCCCGCCGGGGTTACAATGTTCAGCAGCGGGACACGCAGGGGTTCTTCTGACCTCTGATGCGGACCTTTTGGAGTTTTGCCAACGCAGAACAAATGTCTCAACTGCTCCAGGTACGTCAACATACCCTCCTGACACCAGATTCACTACTGCGGAACTCCCCTCTTGAAGGTTGCATGTGTCTTTTTGGCATTGGCACCGAAGGAAGAGACCCTCTGCGTGTTACTAGAACCTGTTCGCGTTTTCTGAACATGGGTTTGTACAGCCGAAACCCGTTCCCAGCTGCACGACACGGACCCCAATCTTCAGGCAAAGTGTCTCCACCTTGCTCGGGAATCTGCATAGAAGAAAAAAGCGCGACACAAATGGGTACTCGGTTCTGGCGGCTCGTGTTCCCCGTAGAAGACAATGAGACGAGACACCAGTCAGTCGTCTCGACCTCCTGCCAGTGTGTTATGCCTGGCGGGAAATGGAATAGAGTCTTTCCCGTATGCTTCTGGTATTTCTCATTTCATTTTGTCTCTCTGTATAAAAGACCGACTTTGTGTGTTGTGTGTTTTGCCCAGTGCAACCCAAATCCGCGACCGCCGCCACATACTCTCCACCCGCCTTCCTCTCTCCCTCAAAACCCAAAACTTTCTTCGCCATGTCGATCGCGTTGAACGTTCACTCGCTCGCCAACTGCCAGAAGCCTGCGTCACGGTCATCACTGACATTGACGCTGCCAAGTCCCCAATCATGGTTCACGTCATTTAGTATGTGCCACCCACGTTAAACGCCACACTCATTGTATAGCAGCTTGCTTACCGCTCATTGATAACAGCGCGGAGATCAATCCACACCTTCCTCTCGAGCGCAGTGGTAAATGGCCACTTGTGTGTCCAGGACTCGGAAGGTGAACATCACTTCGGCCAATACGCAAAGGGCGACCACACCGTCCGTCTTGTGGTTCATGATCTCAACGCTTGGAAACGCATCTTCATGTGAGAGCCCCTCCTTTGCGCCAGCGGTCTTACTGAGACGTTCGCCTACAGGTCTGGTGATCTTGGATGTAAGTCGGACCACCGCTGGTTATTATCCCTCTCTCTTCTAATTCCGGTTGCGTGCCTCGTTCGCAGTCAGTGAGGCGTTCATGATGGGAGAACTCGAGGTCGACGATCTCAAGGGAATAATGGACGTGAGTACTTTTCGCGCTGTACTGTCACCGACGATCATGGTCTCTGATTGGAACGATTTATTTTGCGCATGTAGCTCTGGCTCGAGAACCAATCGCACATGGTTGGCCTGTCTTCCGCTGTTGGCCGTGTCTCTTCGGTTCTTTCGGCCCTTTCAAATGCTATGTTCGGTCAAACCCGCTCTCAGGCGCGTTTGAATGCAATAGCAAGCTATGACCAGTCGAACGAGCTATTCAAGGTATGTTCTCTATTGAATCTTCTCGGAAGTCTTCTCTTCACTAATTAATGATCCACGCTCGCGACGTACCTGACTCTCTCTCTCGTTCCAGGCATTCTTAAGTACTGAAATGATGTATTCGTGTGCGCTCTGGAGCGAAGCGGAGGGCGGTGTCAACGGTGACCTGGAGTCTGGACCGTTCGCCGGAGACTTGGAAGCAGCTCAACAACGGAAAATCAAGCATGTTCTCACTAAAGCTCGGGTCCAGCCTGGCCACAGAGTGCTCGAGTTCGGAACTGGCTGGGGCGGACTGGCTATTGAGGTTAGACTTTCCTTCCCTTCAGTCGGTCAGCGACACGGCTCTAACGGACTGGCTCCGCTGCTGTATCACAGGCTGCCCGTTCTTTCGGCTGCGAAGTCGACACGCTCACGCTCTCCCAAGAGCAGAAAGCCCTCGCGGAAGAGCGCGTGAGGAAGGCTGGGCTCGAAGGCCGTGTCCGTGTGCACCTCCTCGACTATAGAGATATTCCTGCCGAGTTCGAACACCAGTTCGACGCTTTTGTGAGCATCGAGATGCTGGAACATGTTGGCGCACAAGTGAGTGCTTATCTAATGCTTTTCTCTGTGCGAAGAACCGACCCATGCTGATCATTTCTATAGTACTACAAGAAATACTTCCAGCTTGTCGATTTTGCTCTCAAACCGCAGAATGCCACGGCCGTCGTGACTTCATCCACGTTCCCTGAGTCAAGATATTCTGGGTATCAGTACGTGTGGCTTCCGTTATCGCCTCGTTGCAGATCTAGCAACGGGTTCTCATCACGCATACGATCTCTGATCTCGTGCTACCCACCACTCTAGGGCTGAGGACTTCATGCGCAAGTACATGTGGCCGAACTCATGTCTCCCCTCCGCCACGGCACTTGTAACGGCGGCACAAGCCGCCTCTCACGGCCGCTTTACGCTTGATGGCGTCGAGAACCACGCTGCCCGTGCGTCGCTTTTTACTGCTCCCTTCCCGTTTCATAGCTCACCATGTCTTTACGTCTTGTTGTCGTGTATCCGCAGATTACCCTCGTACGCTCCGGACGTGGGGCCGCAGACTGGAAAGCAACTTGAAGCAGGAGGCCATGGCGCGCTCCCACCCTGCGTTACGCAACTATAACGAGTACCAGATCTTCAAGCGCAAGTGGGAGTACCTGTTTGCGTATGCGGGTGCCGGGTTCATGAAGGGATACATTACTTGTCATATGCTGACGTTCATACGACCGGTGCGTAGCCGTCGGAGTCCCTGCGATTTTTTGCAATATACTGACGAGTTTGTATATGTTGCGATTTTAGAACGATATCCCCGATGGCCTGAACTGAAGGATGATGGCCCCGCCCCCGATGAGTAACATTATGCAGTGTCCCCCCGGTACTATCCGTTCGCTCCATTCATTCATCCCATTCCATTGCTTCATTCATTCTTTCACTATATTCGTATCTACTGTTTTTATCGCCCGAGTATATTTGGAACTTCTCGCAGGTCTCTCTCTGTTCCGTTGTTGTACTTGTATTGGCACTTACGCTCTCGCACGCTGGTACGGTGGAAATCAAAAATGCTATGACTCTCATTTTACTATACTACAACTACATTGAGGTGACCTGGACAAAAACTGCGCCCGCCAAGGGCGTGTTATCGTGTTATCAAGTGCTATCGCAGGAACATATGTCTCACCTTAGTGCGTACTTGGGCTCGAGCTCGGACGTTTTTTTTACGTCCTCAACAGTGCAATCCATGTCCTTCAAGAATCAACTCGTTGGTGAGAGACAACGGTGATATTAACGGGCGGAGTCAACGTACTGCGTCCGTCTACCGACGGATGCCTTCCAACGAGATTGCTCGTCCCTCAGTTCATCCGGAGAAACAGATGGGTTTCATGGGCGCACAGGGTTCAGAGTTCTTGAACTGGGGGTGGGGCTGTCTTCTCCCGCGAAGGTCATTGAATTCAGCTTCCTCTGACATGCACACACACGACTCGAATAAAATCAACTTCGATGGCTCTGCGGCACTCGGAAATTCCCCAAGAAGAGTGAGTGGATATATCGGTTGCAAGACGACGCAAATCTGCCCCAACACAGCGCGAAAGGCAATCACAGCTAAGGTGGTGGTTACGTTACCACATCCCAATCCTGTGATCCAAAAGGTCCGACAGCAGGTGTGTGTTGAGTCCACAAATAGCGATAATCTGAACTCTGGGCTTGTACCCGGGAGAGGGGAAGAGGAGAGGGGTGGGGTGCTTGCACCAGATCGGACACAATAAAGTATGGATGGACACACGAGACTGAGACTCACGAGGAAAGAAGACGTTATGCATATATGCATGCTGAGGCTAACTCTCCCTCGAGGTCGGCGGAAGACAGAGCCTTCCCCTTGGAATTCCACATTCTGGAATTTGGTGGTGGTGGTGGTGGGGAAATTGGGTTCCGCTGATGCATCTGAGTGCATCTTGAGTTTATCACTTCGGAATTGCATTCGTGCGTGTGCGGAATGAACTGGAACGGGGAAGAGAAGGAGCTCGACCCATCCCCATTACTGCTGGGAAGGCGAAGCTTAAGAAGGGGCAATGAGCACGAGTGTAAACCTGATGATCACATATGATAGATGATAGACGAATAGTGAGTCCACAGCACCAGATTCAGAGGGAAGCAATCAAGAGAACAAAGAACGACGCGCGGAAATTCCAAATTTGAAACGATAAAGTTACCTTGAAGTTCAAGTTGGAACTTGGGATTGGCGGTTGCGGTCCCTCGATCCACCGACGTCAGGTCAGAAGTATAATCTGACAGAATGGGTCTGCAGAGAACTGTTACTGTAATAATCCCGGGAGAAGTATGCCATGGCGTCGAGAGTTGCCGCTGTAAAGCTTGCAAGCCGGTAAACGACCTCATGGACGAGAATGGTTCTGGAAAACCGACTCGAACCGATGAGATTTCAATATTGTTCATGGAGTGCATATGACTCGGATATGTTGTTGCGACTCGCCACAGACCGATAACGTCTTGTCTACGTCCTTGAACAACACTAACGATCAGTGGTTGGTCTTCGGGCGATACCAAAGGTCCAAAACAATCCCGGTGAATGCCGATGCCATTGGCACGGTTCTGATTTGCGTTTGCATGCCGTCCCACTGCGATACAGCGACGACTTCTATCCGCAGAAAAAACGTACATATGAGGAAGTGTCCGGACCAGAGGGAACCAGGGAATAAATATCGATTATATGGGGTCTAACGGTCCTTGTTCTGTCGAGTTCAGCGATCAGAAACAAAAACGATCCAACGGCACGAACATACCGCACCAATCCCATCTCTCGCTCGCGTGGCGTAGCACATCGCAAGAAATACGTATCGTCCAAAGTCCTCAATCCACAGGGTCAAGATCACCGTACCAACAACAAAGCAAGGACCGTCACGAAGAAGCCCAACAAGGCTAGCACCGCTACCAGCACGCTCCCCACCCCAAACGGTGGCGTACCCATCTGCACGGCCTGGCTTAGCGACACCTCGAGATCCCGCGCCATCGCTTCCATCCCGAATTTCTCCTTTGCGCGCTTGGAGGCTCGTAGACTGAGTTCGCGTCTGTCTGAGGGGGAGAGGGCGATGATTTCGCGGAGCGCAGTGGCCCAGATTGTGGGGTCGGGTTTGCGGAGCCAGCCTGTTCGTTCGCGTTTTTCTTCGCCCGGGGTTGGTTCGAAATCGGGGTCGACGACGCTCTCTGTTGGTCCGCCGCTGTCACAAGCCAGCACGGGTACACCGCATACCATCGCCTCCACCGGTCCAATACCAAAGTGTTCGTTGGAAGGCGTGTACAGCAGAGCCAATGTCGAGGGGGAAGACAGCAACGCGGACCGCTGTGACGTGGTGAAATTAAGCAGGAAAAGTACGTCAGGTGCCTCAGACGTCATATTGAACGGAGGGACAGTCACAGGCGACGTTGAGGACGTCGGGTTGATGATATTGAACGTCAGCGCGTTGGCTTTGGCGCGGTCGATGAGGAAGACAAGCGTCATCATGTTGTCTTCCACGCGTGGGTCGTATCCGCCTGTATAGACGTTTGTCTTAGTCAAGCAGGACGGAAATGAAAGGATAGACGAGGATTTACCTGCTACTACTAATCGTAAGCCAGCGTTCTCCTTCTTGACAAGCGCGAACGCGTCGATAGCTAGCGCAGCGTTTTTCTTCTTCTCATACCGGTTTAGAGAAACCAGTGTTGGGCGGTCACTATTCTCCTCAGTACACATATACAAGCGCGCAAGGCAAAGAGACACTTACGAGACGATTTGCACGACGTCAGGATCGGCAGGGTCCACCGCTGTAGCTTCGTACGCAGCCAGATTGATACCAGGGTGCACGACCTTGGGTGTCACGTGGATAGAAGAGAAGTGTTTCTTGAACACGCGGGCTGTGAAGTTGGAGTTGGCAAGGATGATGTCGGCTTGTGCTGCACACGAACGGACGTTCAGGTTCGCAATCCCCTACGTAGCCAGAGAAGCCATACGCACCAGTCGTAAACTCTTCCAGCATATCCATAGGCAACCTATATACCCTCTTCAACCACCCTCCGCTCCTCGGGACCTTCCCCTCATACGCCCCTCCCGCCAACAGCTTATCCGGAAAGTGACAATAGAACACGACACGGGTCCCGCCAAGTACCCGTAACAGTGGCACGCATGTCGAGAGCTGGTCGACGAAGTACACGTCGTATTTCGGCGCAGACGGGCGCAGCAGGAAGGTCGTGAGGTGCAGTTGGTGGAGGTGCGCGAACAGAATGTGCAGTTTTCCCGAGATATGGCGGGGGAACCGTGGTGGGAGGGCGTGTACGCGAAGGGTCCCTGTTCGTTGCAACCATAAGCTGTGAGGCAGGTATAGAGTAGTACAGGAAGACGTACCGTCCCGAGTTTCGTCAAAACAGTGCTCAGGATCATGGTGAGACGTGTACACGTCCACTTCGTGTCCTAATCTCTGTAACCCTAGCGCTGCATCTACGACAAGACGTTCGGCCCCGCCTTAACGAGCCTACACTGGTCAGTGTATGCGTAACTGTGCTGGAGAGCAACTCGCACCGATTCCGAGGTCGGGATGGACGAACGCGATTCGCAGCTTCTTGTCCGTCGACATAAGTTTTCGACTGAGCCGTCGCAAGTTCAAACGCTATGCGTGTATGAAATGACAATAAAGAGCGTGATGAGATGTGTATGGACTCTTTCCAGGACCGTCGGTATTGTGTGCAAGCAGTCTTAGTCCAAGCGTCCAATGTGGCGGCCCGTAGATCGTGGTACGTGGAATATCATAAGCGCGCCTCAGACACGTCGCGCTCGATGCCACAGCATTCGTCGTGCTCATATCGCAGCATGCATGAAGAGATGGGACATGGATTTATTCACAGTACCTATGATACAACGTAGCATGTGCCAGCACAAAGGCTAAATACGATCCATACAAAATGAGAGCGTCCATAAAAACCAAAACCAATCCATAGAGAAAGGTGGCGTATGATACAGCGGAGAATGCGAGCATGAAGCATGATACAGAATGAAGAACGTAGAGAGGCAGAACATGACCAGGGAGCTGCAGGGAATATGAAGTCAGTACTTATAGCAACGCGAATATGCAAAAGCAAAGATTCAGAAGGAACAATTGGTAATTTTAGGTTGTATCCCCATGTACGTGTCGGAACAGGTCTGAGAATTTTCTCATCTCGTAAATGGTACGAAGGGAATGTACTCACAGTCACAGAATACACGAGACGAGGCATCATGACGGCAGGACCTGAGAGTAAGGGTATTAGCGAGAAGTCGTGAATGCGACGAGGAAGTAGTAGTTCAGATTAAAAAGGCAATATACGTAATCCGCACATCCCTAAGGATCGGTACAGGTCTGAGAGTATAAAAGTTCATCACAAAAAGGAGTAGAGGGGGCGAGGGAGACATAAAACCGAAGAAGACGCTCACCGAAAGCAAATCATGCGCCCACCCGCATCGCAGGCATAGCAGTTGGCGCAGGTTTCCACATCGGGCGTCCAGGAGAAGGCTGGCCATACACCCAATCCCTCTCCGCCGGCTCGTCCTTCGTCCTACGATGATCACAGTCCTCCACATAGATACCTATGCCCGTCTCGCCCTCGTCCGGCTCGATCAACACCTCGAAGCCGCTCTCGTTGAGAGGACCTTGCTGCAGGTGCAGCTTGTTCAACGCAGCCATGAGATCGGTCGCAAGAGGTGTTGCGTTAGGGGGGTCTTCGCGGATCTGCTCCCAGCCGACGGGCGGGGAGCCGGGAGGCGAGATGAGGAAGTTCTTCTCTATGGCTGGCGGACGAAGGTAATAATTGCCTTCTTCGCCGTCAGGCAGATCGATGATTGTCGGATCGTTACGATATACCCTCATAGTGAACTGTGGTCTGAGAAAATTTGTACACGTCAGCCGAGGACGAAAAAACCAAGGCATAAGGAGGACGTACAAGTCTGGGAAGGGTCCGACGACAAGATTATCACAATGTTCTTTAGCTTGCTCCGCATCCTCCTCGAGATGATAGACCAGAATAACTCGTGCGAGC
Organism: Antrodiella citrinella; assembly: GCA_004802725.1. Classification (NCBI taxonomy): domain Eukaryota; kingdom Fungi; phylum Basidiomycota; class Agaricomycetes; order Polyporales; family Steccherinaceae; genus Antrodiella; species Antrodiella citrinella. The sequence continues at coordinate 30,644 of SGPM01000067.1, forward strand.
CCTCTCACCGGTGCCCACTTATATATCTGCCCGTAGCTTGTGAAATGAAGTTGGAGGGCATCGAGAACGTCTGGCTCGAGATACGGATCAGGCAGCCCCGTGATGACAAGCGTATTGGTACGCTCGATCGTAGTAGAGGGGCCAGCGGATGGAATAAGCTCGGGTGTAGATGGAATAGAGACGTGCAAAGACATCGTCAAAATGTATGAAAAAGGAGGAAGAAGATGGAGGGAAAGAGGAGATGCAAGCTGCGAAGATTTTATGGCCCTCGGTTGGAGAATGGTTACGTAACACGGCGCAGTTGCCTTTTCCGTCAATCACAGCATGTGACGTTAGACGCTTGCTCTGGTGCGGCTGCTGCGACTCATGGCGATGCGATTCAATTATTCAGCACCAGTACTTACAACAGAAGCGATGGTCAGATACACTGGCATAACAGTACACATACCCGACGCCTGATTTGCATTCCCGCTACATCTTCTCTGCCTTCGAGCTTTCGTTACTCTTCGCCATACAACCAAGCCTAAATTGAGACATCAACAACACTGGCACTCCCCGTCGCACCTCGCCGACCCTGGTAAATATCAGTATGGTGGCGGTACCTCGGTGTGAGGGTGTCGTACCAATAAGATACTCGACGGATGTGTTTGTGGAGAACAGTAGAAGCAGTGCATTGCGCGGACGCTTGCGACAACCTCACTGGGAACGGTCGTTGGAGGCACGCAGACGCTCCTCGACAGCCAGCCTCTTTTTGCTGAGAGCGTCCACCTTGTCGTCCTTGGATGCATCGTACGCCACAGTGACTTGGTTGAACCTACAAGAGAAGTAATGAGCAGTAGCGAGAAACGGACGTTGTGCCTGACTTACGGATTCTCGGGCGATTTCTGGAATTGCTTGAAGAGAATTTCCTAATGCACAGCCATCGTTAGAATCCTCACAATCATTCCGAAGCCAATACACTTACTTGATATTGCTGAAGGCGCAAGCCCGGGTGCTGCGCGCGGGACAAGGTGTGTCAGCATAGATCAGCCATGTAAGTACTGCGATACATACATCAGCTCGGACATTAGGCATCTCACGTTCCTTGTACGCCTCAAAGGATGCCTTGAATCGCCTCTGCCGTGATCAGAGATCAGCACGTTATTCCACGTGGGGATGAGTCACGGCATACCTCTGGATGTCTCTCCAGTCCAGCAGCCTGTTGGCCCACGCTAGCCTTGTCCATCTTCGCTGTAACAACCTCCAAAAGATCAATCGCGTTGTCGATGCCGGTAGCAGTGAACTCTTCTGGCGCTTCGGTGGGTGCCACGGGTCCTTCGTCATTGGGCACGGTGGCAGCGGCTGCAGCAATGCCTCCGCCAGCAGCGATAGCGCCTGGACCGGCAGGCTTGAAGACCTTGCCTTTCTTGACAGCCTTGGGTGCAGCTTTGGGCTTCGATGGTGCAGAGGCCTCTTCCTCGGCGAGAAGACGAGCGTTCTCTGCCTTGCGCGCGAGCTCGGCAAGTCGTTTGGCCTCCTTGTCTTCCTTGGACTTGGCACTCTTTGCATCGTCTTTCCATGCATCAGCCTCTTTACGCTCCTAAGAGAGAGAGTTAGATGTATATGACATGTGAGGAGGATCGTGAGCACTGGGCACCTTCTCTGCCTCAGCCGACTGCTGTTTCTTCGCCTCATTCTCTGCCTTCTTGGCGCGCCACCCTCCTTCTTCGCGTTGCCTCCTTTGGGTGCCATAGTCTTGAGCTAAAGAACTTCCTGTGGGTGAGTGTCTAGAGGGTATTGATGTCCAGCGAAACAATCCAGAGACGATGGTGGTCGATTGAAAGCTCCTTGAGGAGGATGCGAGGTTTACATATGAGATCTTATCTTATCGGAGATCGACGGAGACGGAAGATCCCGGCTGAACGCTCGATCGCGTTTTCTTTTCCGACGCGCTTTTGACGACGATCGAGGAGGATCGAGAAAGTCTCGAGAGCTCTCGAGAGTCATATTTCGACCGGTAAAGCATTGAAATATGTCTCCAGTCTCAACGAGTGTCTGCGTTCATGTTTTCAGGCAGGCGTCAAAAGATCACATGAGGATCAAAGCAGTGACGATCGGCACAGTGTACTTATCAGCGCACCAGGGTCCAGATCTAGAGGTCCAAAGAGACCACCGGCCATCTTATGGCATCGTTGGTAGTCACACTGCTACAGCGATTGTCTCGTGTAAGGCTTCTGACAATCCTGCAGAAAGGGAACAGGTTCAGGTGATTCTCGACTGTCGTCTCTATGGCAATGACGAATTTGTCTAATAACGACCTTGTCAAAACCTGGTGGACGAAGCTCACGCGCTTCGCGGTCGCTCTTAAATGGTATGTATCCCATATATTGTACAACGGATAACTTCTCATGATTGAACACTGTTGCAGCTCGTCGTGACCACCACTCTCTGGTCGCACACGCCAAGCTCCCCCGCGCGGACTGTTTATAATCCGCTTGTTTGCATCGTAGTAGTATCGAGTGGTAATGTGCCAGGACTCGTTCGGATTGGTACCCCTCCTTGTGTCCCGGGGCGTTTTAGCCAAACGCAAGAAAGGAATAATCAACATCCATACGCTATCGCTAAGGTGGACGAATTCAAGCACGTAATCTCACCGGACCTGGCTGCTTGAACGCGTAGCGAATGCGCGCACGATCCCTTCTTGGTGTTGCTGCTCGGGCATGGTGCCGCCGTACTTCCAGAAGTAGTTCCACGCTCTTGTGGCCCAGCGTACGGTCAAGCTCATCGGTGAATTCAAACGTGTACATCTGTCGATGCATGAGCAGGGTGACGAATTACGCTGAAGAACCTACCCAGAGTACTTGCAAGACTGCCAGTGAGGAAACTCGGAGAGCCACAGGGCTAGCTTATAAGTACGTGTTGTTTCCTGGAACAAGTACGATGAGATATGGTGTTCTGACACACATGACAGATGCATATGCTTGTCGAGTGGTCATTCCAGTAGTGACTAGCGGGTGACGTCTGCGGAGCACCTAGTCAAGGAGACTACCTCAGATGCACTGGTAGGTAAGAATCGTACAATATATATACATAATCCTTGCGACTGAACACTATTACAGATCCCCGGAGGTATGACCAGTCAGACGTACATGCCAAGCTCCTCCATGCGCGCTGTGGATAATCTGGTTGTTGTAATCATAGTATCTGGTGGTGATGTGCCACTGTTCAGTGGGGTCGGTACCCCCTGAGTGTCCTGGAGCACTGCAAAAAATATCAACATGGGTTCGCTGATGCGGAAAGACGAAAGGTGGTAGGAAGGAACTTGAAGACGCACGTAATTTCGGCTGACGCAGCGCCCCCAACATAATAAGAAGCAAATGTTCGTACGATACCCTCTTGACGTTGTTGTTCTTGTGTAGTACCGCCGTTATTCCAAAAGTAATTCCAGGCTCTCGTGGCCCATCGTATGATGAGACTCATCGTGGAATCGGGTGGTCTGCTAGTATCTGTCAATGATAATATAGGCGGTGTCAGTGAGCTAAGTAAGGGGGTACGTTGAGAAGATGTACGAACAGGTTTCGGGTACTCGCAGAGGTGCTGCCAATGAGGAGAGTTGTAGAGTAGCAGGGCTCCTTATAGCTGCATGCTAGTGAGTGGTTAGGTTGCGGACTCGGTGCAGCTGCCTGGGCCGACTTCGATGCAACATAACGTTCTGTCAAAATCACTGGCATCAGAGAAGTCATTGATATATCCTAGAGTTTAGAAACCTACATTGCTTCGTACAAGTCGGAAACATTTCAACTGCGAGACAAATTTCACACTTTCGAGACCACGAGACTCACCATGAGACTCAGCCGTGTCCGTCTGTGTTCATGTTCGGTCGGCTGAAACAGTGCTTGTACGACACCTGTGGACATCTGTCAAACTACGGGATTCATTCCATAGCATGATCTCAGGCTGGAATGGTAAGAAGGTTCAGAAGCTGGCCAAGCATGACGATGTGGCCCGGAAGCGCCGAACTACTGCAACAACTCTGGTAGCGCCGACAAGCGGCATGGCCCGCTACCGTTAGTACTTTAGAGGTTAGTTGGAACTGACGGAAAAATTGAGATGCGTAGAAGCGCATACAGCACGGTGAATATTTCAACGGCCCAGGCAATCCAGGCGCATTGACGGCATGCACCGGCACGAGGCGGTCCGGTACTTAGTGTAGGACCACGAGCGCTTGGTTCTCTTTACCTGTTTCTGCTACCTTCTCTGGTCTCCAAGAATGGCTTTCTTTCGCAAACTCGTCAGCTCAGTGATTCCAGGTCCGTCACATCTGCATCATATGCGCTTTCCAGAGGAGGATTTGCTTGCGACCGCGGCGCAAGGTGATGGTTTCTTCATTACGGCTCCTGGCGCCGCCCTCAAGGACGGTCGCTACAAAGTTATTCGTAAACTCGGAAGAGGACGATGCTCGAACACCTTCCTCGTTGAAGACACTCAACCAACGTACGTTGTATCACCTGAATTCAACTCTAGGAGATCTGTTTCTAATGTTCAGACATGCTTTGTTAGCTCCACCGCTCTCAAGTACCTAGCAGCGAAGGTACTCTCCGCAGACTCGACATTCGCGCTCCAAAAGGGATACATCGCCGAACTGGACATCCTGCAGGCGGTAGCAGCCCATGCCCAGGGCAGACCTGAACCATCTGTACCCATTCTCTACGACCACTTTGAGCAGCAAGGCCCTCATGGCATGCACTACTGCTTCCTCACGAAGCCTCTACGCTCCCACGTTCACGCCTTCCGCGCGTCGGCGCCTACGGGTAGCCTGGCGGTCCATGTCGTTAAACCGATCATTGCTTGTGTGGCTGAGTCGTTAAAGTTCTTGCATTCCATTAAGATTATACATGCAGGTTTGTGCATTCGCATTTCTTTTGCTCTTGACATTCTCCTTTTCATTGACGGTGATCATATTTGCTTCACAGACGTCAAGGCGGATAACGTCCTCTTCTTAGGTCCAGACACGGCTGAGATCGAGGAGGCCATCAGACAAGCACCTTCGCAGGTTGAGGGCACCTTCGAATTCGAGGGGAACTCATATCCGATCCTCCGCTCGCAGCCGTTCCAGCCCAAACTAGGATGGGACACCTCGCCCTTTGATGCCGAAACCATCATGGTTGTTCTCAGTGACCTCGGTGCAGGTGCGTTCTCTTCCGTTTACCGCATATCGAACCAAGCATATTGAGTTGCTGACTTTGCACAGCACTGTGGGCGGACAGACCGAAGCCACCTGCTGATATTGGTGCGTTCGCACTTCGTGCGCCCGAGAACGTGATTCGTGCCGAGTGCGGAAAGGAGATTGATATTTGGGCTCTTGGATGTATGGTATGTATGGAATGCCTGCTAATACCTCGTCTGCCTTGTGATGCTCATTCAATCTCATCATCTACCGTAGACGTACGAGCTCCTTGCGGGCGAGATCCTTTTCCGGCCTCAGCCAACTGCGGACATCACTCCCGACGAAAGTCTTCTGCTGCTGCAATACGCTCTGACGGGCGAGACACTCAGTAAAGACCTCGTCGAACAATCTCGCGTCAAGGAGCGTTATTTCGACTCTGAGGGTAAGTTGTCCTCCACCTCCTCTATTTCTTCTTCCGACGGCAAGGACCTATTGATTTCTTACTTTCGAACAACAGGTAACTTCATAAAAGTTATAACGTCTCCATACCCCCGCCAAACCATCTACGACCGCCTGCTAGCCAGACGCACCGACCTCACCCCAACCCAACTCAATGCCGCCGCTGGGTTCATCCGCGACTGCCTGCGCCTGAACCCCGCCGATCGGCCGACCGCGGACCAGCTGGATGCGCATCGGTGGTTGGAGACTGCGTTCATGGGAGGTGCGGATGAAGATGAGGAGGCGGCGAGTGCGAGGGAGGGGGTGGTCATCCCGCCGTTGCCTGGTTCCATCCCTCCGCTGCCGAATGCTGGGATGTGATTTGTGTCGTGTTCGGTGGTTTGTGGTTGGACTTGGATTGGATCTCTTGTAACCATACATAGTCTCGGATTGTTTTGTAGCTTGTCGGAAGTTACCAGCTTTGTCCACGTTATATCATATGCATGTCTTGGCCGAAGCACAGCGTCCGAGGCCAGGTTGCATTGTGATGTAGCTCACCTGAGAATGGGACACAGCGTGAGGGCAGGTTGCCTGTGAGGCCGCGGGTCAATTGCGCGTGCCGGATGCCCATACTCTCCTTCCAAGTTTCACAGTGCTCACCTTGTGATATGTTGGGAGATTTCCGAGCTTCTAGGACGTTTCAGCCATGGTGAATAGCAAGAATACCTATCCCATACACAAGCACAAGAGATGATGCTGTCGCAGCCTAGACTGAAGCCGACACGTCACTCATAACAAGTAGAGGACAAGTAGCACTGGCAGGTGAAAAGTATAGCAAAGGTGAGAGCTGTGAGAGCGATCTCCATCTATTACTTGGTACAGTACAATTTATACATAGTATACACATCTCATCGCTTTCGCGCTGGAAGAACGCCACGTGAACTTCATTGTCAATGTCTTTCTTTTCACAAGGTCCGACGGACATTACCGACGGGCCAAAACTCAAGCATCGATATAAAAGCCGGATCCTCGTGATATCTCGCCCACCATAGCTTCCTCATACCACCGCGCGACCTCGAGGGGAAGGTCGAATTCAGGAGCTGCGTATACTACGATGTCTGAAGCGACTTTGGTTGGGATGTGGGGGTCTGGTGCTGCTTGTGAGTGTTGTTTCAGCCTGGCACACGAGGCAGAATGCTAATATGTTTGCTGTGAACTTCCAGATGGACCAGTGCTCTCGCAGACGGACTTGTATTTGTTGGGGTGTGAGCTGAAGCTGCATCCTATTTTGAGAGGAGAGGCTACGAACTTCCAGCTGTCGTTCAACATGCAGTCGGGTACGTGCAAGACTCATCGTTGGTGTCCTCGGTTTCTCTGACGTTCGAATTTGGCGACAGGCAATGCGGTTGGAACGAACCATGATTCACGAGACCGGGACTTGATTTTCGAAGCGAAAGACGAGCCCGCTACCCTACCTCGAGTGAAGGAGCTCATGATCATCACCGAAGTCACACCCTGGTGTACGGTCATCAAGAACGAAAATGGTGTAACGTTGGATGATATCTGCAGTGGTCTGCATCGCGAGTACGTCTGTCTTTCTCATCTCATTACGTGCATTACTCACTCACGTCTTTTGTTGCTTAGCCACACGGATAACGAACTGACGACCAAGGAATTTGAAGCTTTGCCTCCGCGGATACAGGACATGGTCCGGCGGTATGCGCTCTCCACGCAAAGCCACGGAGGATGGCCTGGACCTTATGCGCAGCCACAGCAGCCTCAGGGACCTCTCCGTCGCGTTGGTATGCCATGCCTGCATGATTCGAAACGACCTTTTTACTAATGATGTGCTGGTTTTCGTAAGATCTCTTGCGAGAGAAGGTTTGGTTTGATAGGATGGATCACAACCCTCGCTACAACGTGGATAGGCTCGGGTTCACTGCACCCAATATCTTTTTGCTGCATCTGAGCAGATACTGATCGGCAGTCTGTCTCTTTCTTATCCTCAATTCTAGTTGCGGACCATGCATCATTGTTTTTTCCATTATTTCCTGATTTCTCTCGCCATGTCCTCGTTAGCTGACTGCTCTCCTACTGTGTATCATGCTACTGTATCGTTCTCTCTACTACTTTACTCCTGACTCTTACATACATGTTATTTTGCCACGGTTTCGTCACAATTTTTTTCGTACGCTATGACTCAATGCAGCAGATCCCCGTCAAGATTGTCAAGTCCCATATCGGGATCGCCGATCACGGTTCGATTCGATGGCTTGTTGAAAGTTCGATTTTTTGAGAGTAATCGGTGACGGAGGAGTCAACGCATCGTAACTCGTAACTTCACTCATCGACCATGAAGAGAACTATTCATAGAGGCAGCAACATCAAGGAGCAGACAAAAGTGCGTAATTTGATTGCTTTGACCTTGTGTCATTTGTCTCACGGGTGCGTTATCAGCAGCTTTGATCTATTGGTACCGCAGGTGGTAGCAGCGCTTTGACCCCGTAATCGCAGGACCATCTGCGTGTTCCATTGCTCTCATATCGACTTTGACTCGACTGGAAAGTCGTGTGCAGCTCGCGTCGGCGCTGCAATATCTCGTCGCAAATCCCCCCTTGTCTCCGATCGTCCACTCGACGCACATTCAACTTCGTTTTTCTTGTTCACTTTGTTTGAAACCGTGTAATTGGGGTCAGGAAGTTGTTTGGAAAGTCCGGACTTCATAGGTGCGCGACAGTTGCATTTACTAGAACCGCCTTCATTAACGAATCGATGTCCCGTCTTCTTCAAGCTTGTTGGTAAATCCGCCGACGATAGTGGTTCCGCAGAGATGCCACCAAGAGCCCCACCGCCGTTCATTCCCCCGCCACCATCCCCAGAGGGCTCGTCAACAGGCCCTAATGGACATGTGTCGCCACCTGTAATTCCAGCCACCGGAATGTCATCGCCATTACAGTGGAATATCAATGACCACAACCAACATGCGTACAACGGATACCCCATGAGCCCCGCGTACGCTCAATATTCCCCGTACGGGCCGCCAGGGATGCAAAATCCAGCTGCAGGTTCGTTCGTCATACCTCCCGTAGCTATTCAACCTGCTGGAACTATCCCAGCAGCGGCTATGGGGGTCAACGGTTTCTCCTCAAATTACACCGGTTTTCCGGAATATGCAACAACGCCTCATTCCGCGGGGCTCCATCCAATGCAACAAATGCCTCCGACAAGTCCCGCCGCCGCCGCACATACCCCTTGGTCTCAAGCAGCAGGCATGTTCGGCATGCCGCCAGCGATGACTCCAGCGATGGCTCCGGGGGCGGGTCAGTATAGCACGTATTCACAGCCCGGGGCCTTGCCATATGGATACCCCCCATGGGTTACACCAGCCGTTCATCCTGCAGCAGCCTATGGTGGTCAGCCTGGAGGATATCCGATGGCCCCGCCACCCGGTTGGGGACATACGCCGTACGGCCCGCAAACCGCGTTGCCACCGGGATTCCAGACTCAAGCGGCTCCCGCACCTAGACCGCCACCGCCTGCTGAACTTCCACGACAGCATCCCGAAAGCAATACATTGGCGCACGGTGATAAATGGTCTGACGAAGTCAAGTGTGCGTGGACAATTCCTCCATTTTTCACAAGTTACGGTCCATTTTGATTTGAGATCTGTTCTATAGACGGGCCTGTGCTGGAGGCTTTCATTCTCAAACGGGTAGGGGCGAAGGTCGAAGTCAATCCGCTGCTCATGCCGACCCCCGATGATCTGAAAAGTCGCCCGTGGCTCATTTGGGACTTCCGATTCCCCACCAGCCAATGTCAGCGCGGTCCGGTCAAAAGCAACAAATCATGGGCAGAGGGTCGTGACTCGCCCGCTACGTGGCCTCGGACGACAACTGTCCGCATCGTTTCAAAAGCATTCCAATGGATGATAGAGATACAGACCTCAGATCCAGAGCTGGGTGTGACGTGTGGGGATCTGGTGGATGGCGTACATGAGTTCTTGTACGCCCGATCAACTGACAACGAATACAAGCGGGCTTCGCGGGAAAGGCGAGCGGTCATCTACGAATGGTTCAATCGTAATCGTTCCGTAGAAGACGGCGCGCCAGGCGGCCGCATGCCACAGACCCTTCTGCGATGCGACTGGTTAGGCGAACTCAATCAGTGGGGCGGCCTGCTGAACGACGCGAAGCTGGTCAAGGAGATCTGTGGTGCCGACTTACCCTGCACCTTTGTGCTCGTCTGTGAAGTCAAGCTCAAACCTAGCGACGCGGAGATCAGGGAGCAGGAAGCTAGATTGGCCACCGCCGAAGCTGCGCGGCAGAGACGTAGTCGTAGCCAGACTAGATCGCGAGCTGGCACCTCTCGTGCCACTTCTCGGACCCGTGAATCCTACACGGATGCCTTGAGTCCATCGAGTGGTCTTACATGAGTATGCATCATCATTCTTCCTCCGTGCTGTCTCTCCACTGCACTACCTCAATTAGCATGTCCCATTTCACGACCCTTTTTTTATTTCTTATCGTGTTCCCAGTTGCTTTTGTTGCAATGTCCCCATTTACTATTCACATTATTGCTCGATGGATTCCCCTGACGTTCTTGTGCGGAATTGCTCTCCTTTCTCCTTCAATCACTGCTCAACTCGATGTATACGCCCCCCTGCTATGATCAATCATCTCGTATCTGTAGACCCTATCATCCATTTATTGTTACGGCGCTACGCCTCACCTTTGTAGCTTGTCCTATTATATGCATTATTTGCCCAAGGATCGTGAGCATTCGCGCGGACCGACAAGCATATATGACATGTTGACAGACGTCCCGGTCAGATGGATCGTGGCTACCTTAAGCTTGCGGCCTCACCTCGGACCAGTCACCAGTGCATCAATGCCGTCAAGTCAAGATGCTAGTGCTACGCATTGCGTCGTCTCGTTACCAGTGATATGACTATGAGGCACGCGTCGAACTTGTATATGATTATACCGACTATGGCCAGTCGCTCAGGCTCAGGTTCGGATTGATCTACTCGATTGGGACAACGACCACCGAGAATTTCTGTTGGTGCCCGCTTTCATGTCCAGTAAGGTCCATCTACATACGAATATTTCCTTTGCGTACTCATAAACCTACAATGATTCTCAAGTCGCGTTCGAACTTTACCTATTCCTGAAGCCTCGGAAATTGCCGACCCGAGCCCATCAGGAAGTCGCAAGAGAAAAGAAAAGACATGGCAATTGTTCACCGAAACAACCAAGAGGAGGATCGTGCTCGAAGAGTGGTCAAGCATTTACGTGGACAAAGGAAACCAACTTTCATGACATGATCATAGTGTAATCTGTGGACGTTGCCGCAACAGGAACTGCTGCTGCAGTGTATGATTATCTTGGTTGGGTTTTGCCATCTGATACGAGACGCCGAAAGGCTCTTTAGCCAACCCTCAATACTTCCGACTTCGTGTCACCTCCATTTCATACAATTTTGCCCGAAATGACATATCTGTAGGTCTGCAAGCTACATGTGTGCAAAGATCTGCACATGTTGCACCATCATGCATGCCATTCAATCTCCCATCCCTCCCGGGTTCGTGAGAGGTCGGCGGAGGAGTGGACTGGCTCAAGACTGGCGAAGAGACTGAATCATGTCCGTAAGTGAGTTTAGTTCTATCATCTCCGGCATATCCNNCAGNNNANCCNNNA
>SGPM01000067.1:42064-96399 GCA_004802725.1 Antrodiella citrinella
TGCATNNANNNNCNACTCTATGTACGCCGTNGTACGNNAATGCCAGGTGNTNGTAGTGAGNNTGTATNNTAGTAGATAGATNNTGTNNAGGANTGTACATGAATGAAAGACGGTGGGCGATAGCCCGCGAAAGCGGACCATCGACACCGAGCGTACGAAAACCGACAAACTGGGANAAACTAGCCCGAGCGATACCCGCTGACTAGGAGGCCGTACGACGCATCAGTNGATAGGATTCCCAAGTTTTAGGAGTGCGGNNGCATACCTGGTATGANTGGTGCTTATAATGACTGGCTAGCTCTCACNGGNGGCATTGCNATGGGAAGNAANTCGCGNAAGGTGCTNTGNTCCGAGTCCTGCAAGTACGGCGCNAGCACTTGGGCGTGTTTGCGTAGGTACAACTTGAATGANTCTCCCGCCCAACGTCCGATGGTNTTGACCACTTCNAAGGGACNNCCTCGCAGTAGATATTCGAGTGTNCCCCCAATCCGGAAGGAGTGGCCGGAGAAGTTTTTCTGTCCGAGCAAAGGAGCNTGTTCTCGAAGGCGATTNAGNATNAGTGCGCGCGAGAGAGGGACCCTGGTGCCCTTATGGNGGTGTGCNAAAAGGTGCTCCGCNTCGGAGGGCTTGTTCATNGCTAAGTGAGCTTCAAGAGCNGCAACAGGGTCCGAGAGGTNGTTCTGTCTGGCGAAACAGATTTCCTCGCCCTTGGTNTGTGCGACCTTCGTCCAGGGGATGAAAAGGGCNGTGACCTGCAGACCATTCCGGTCGCACTGTAGCGAGACGTTGCAAGGTCTGATNTGTCTCGNTGGATCGAAATCCTTCAGCGTGGGNCCTACGGTCAGCTCTCCCATGCGTGCGACACCATAGAAAAGGCATGTGATGCACGCCCAGATGGCTACATCTCTGCTGTTCTTGAGATCGAGNGTGTCTCGGATCTTGAGGAGGATGTCANTGGTTACGGGCTTGCGAGGTGGTCTCTTGGAGGTCGNGGGNGCTATGACTTCNGACGCTTTGACNATGGCGTCCATNGCNGCAGTATCCAGCCTCCAAGGTAAACGATACAGGATGTGCCACGCTCNGACTCCCGAGACNTAATTTCTGATGGTGGAGCCGGCNTAGATGCCTGCCAGAGTGGAGACGAAAGACAACATGAGATCNGTGCTNGTGGGTGCACGGAGATCCTCGNNAATGNNGTACTTGTCACCNAAAAGNTGGTAGGCNAGCAGCCCNGCACCATATGTNTCGAGTGTGCTGGTCGCCCAGGCATGAGCCATGACNCCACGAACACGCTCGATGTCTNNCTCTGATAAGGGAATCNCCNGAATNGGAGCAGANGANGGACGCCATTGCAGCAANCGCTGGTTTGCTTTGCAGTGCGGACGNAGNNGTGAAGGCGCGGGAGCAGCGAGAGGANGGTACGGCCTAGGGAGGCTTTGGATCTGAGGGTTGGCGGCNGGNGGTGGNTGTGGTGCNCGAANCACTTGGGTCTCAGGCTGAACGGGAGTGATGGCNGTNGAGNCNGCAAGGCTAGCCACCGGANTTGNNTNAGAGCNNGTGGGTGAAACNGCTGCNACTTCNGTGNNCNCCCGNGCNCGATTAGAAGCTCCNTGCAGAACGTGGTGCNTCTTGAACNGATTGAGTTTNGAGCTCTGCATNGGAGTACTCCAGGACGAGGGATGCGAGTTCTGGTGGGATCTCAATNGNTGGAAGAAGGAGGCGGGTTGGGGGGAATATGCCNCGGGACGGCTTGTCTGCTGGGTTGTCTGCGCTGGNAATGTACCTGGTATAAATGGTNGANNCTGAGTGACGGAGGACCTTGTGGATGCGACGGAAGACAAGGTTGACTTCTTTGCTACCACTCCGCTTGTTCCACCAGGCTTGAACGACACCCGCTTCGGCCCATGCGATGTCTCGCTGCCCTGAGTTCTCCCAGTTCTTGTGAAGCTTCCATGCATGCCACCTGTCTCCGATACAGATGCCGATACCGACGGAGGTGCTGGCGTCGCAATAAGCGTTGGGGTCCACGACATTAGAAGAATGAATGAGACGGTGAGGGGGAATGGGAGAGGACAAGAGGTGTTGCCACCACACCAAATCCTCGCTTGTGCCAGATGGGGGTGTTCGTTTTCGGAATGGGTGGTTGCCGAACATTCCGAGCATCCGCTCGATGCTCGTTATGTACGCTCGACCCTCTGGAACCACGAGGGAGGCATGCAGCAGCTTGCCGTGCAGCTTTTGCACCTCATGTAAGTCATGGGAACGCGACCCTTGCCATGTTTCGATCGCCAGGAGGTACTTCGCACGTTTCTCGTCTGTGATGCATACTGTCTTGTCTTGTAGATTCCAAACAAAGCCGGTGTACAGTACGTCCACAGCCCAGTCTCGGTCTTTGCGAGGATCCCATGGAATGCCTAGCTGTCTGGATATGTCATCAATGTCAGACGTGCAACACGAAAAACGTGAATCGTAATCTGAGCGTGGAGATTGTGATGAAAGATCCTGAATTGGAAACCGCATGTCGTCGTCGAATTCCTCGATTTGTCCATTAGGGAGGATCAAACCGCCATACCAGATCCTGCCTCCTGTATGGTGCTTCCCTCCGCTCGCACCTATCCGTTGGAGGCACTGATCACGATACGAGTTGTATTTGATGACGTCTTTCCGAAGAATTCGAAAAAAGACGTGGTCATCGACCCACTTGGATATAGGGCCGAGACCTTTGAAGCGCATGATTCCGACTGCAGCATCCGCTACGTGACCAAAAACGCCTGCATTGGCGGCGTGGCCAAAGCATGCCTGGAAGTCGATGGCAAATGTGTCGTGATCATTTGAGAGTCGTAGTACAGTTCCTGGCCACTGAGATGGATGAAGGGGTATGGTACGGTAGGCCTCCGAGACATCTCGCACTGCTCCTTGAGAACCCGGAGGGAGGCTGAGGACTGTTCTCGCGAATGCATGAAATGTCCCCCACAGGCAGGGATAGTCGTCAGATGAAATGAAAGAGTTCATAGAAGAGTGGTTTGAACGTGGAACGTGGGGGTAAGAATAGTTCTGGACGAGGCGAAAAACATTGGGTTTGTGTGGTTTGGGGACGAGAGAAAGCGGCGAAGTTTGAAACGGCCCGAGCAACGACTCGACATCAGAACGAGAAAGTGGACCAAGGTATCTACCGAGATTGAATTCGTGATTAAGAATGCGATTAAATTCAGGAAGGTTGTCATAGAGGGATGTATTATTAAGAGGGGTTTGCGTGTGAATAATAGGGGGAATGCCAATGTTAAAACCAAATTGTAGTGACTGTGGAATGGATGGAAATTCGTCGATGAGGCCCGACTCTTGCAACAGTACTTCCCAGGCCTCTGCGTGGAGTGGCGTCACCGCCCTACGCCTTCTCTGCTCGAGGGCAGCTGTTGGCGCCATGGTCTGAGCGACCACAGCCGGAGCAGTCGTGGCGGTGAGATCGACTCCGAGAAGGGCATCCGTTAGGACGTTGCCACTCCATGCAGAGTTCGATGCCGTTCTTGTCAACAATGCGTCCTTGGTCGTTACGGCTCGCGTAAGCAGCAGACCCGTCAAAAATGGTGGGGGAGTCGCATTTTGAGAGAACGTGGTACTCGCGGCTGAGGCAGATGGCACACGCCGCGGTGGGCCTGCCTGATCCTTTCTCTGCGCCTTGAAAGGAATGACCTGGAGCCTGGACGCGACGAGTTTGAGTGTCTCGATCACGGGTGCGCGACTGGGAGGACTCTCCTCGATTTGATATGTATGGAGGGGAAGCGGAGCGTCGACGAGAGTCACGAGACCCTGAGTTGGCGTTGGACGGGGGAAGGGAGTAGCCATATGTGCGACGGCTTGGACCCGCTGAAGGTCCTCGACCTCTTGTATCTCTGTCTCGATCATTGCTGAGTACAGTGTCGTACTGGATGTCGAATGGATGGATGGATGGATGGATGGACGGACGCAACGCGCAGTGCACGGGAGTATGGATGGATGGATGGATGGATGGATGGATGGACATGCAAAGATTAAAGTCGCAAATTTGATGTAAGCATACAAGAAAAGGTCAGCAAGCCTGTACGTTTGAACAACTCGTAACACGTACCCTTGCAAAAGTCGCAGCACGATCTGCTTCCACACGATCGCGAACCTTGTCCTCGCACTGCATCATGACTGCTTCATCGATGATTGCGATGTCAAAGAGTTCACGCTTCTGTTCCAGGCGATCGTAGAACTCCCTGCGAACATCGGCTTGGTACTGTACCAGGATTTGCTCGCCGTACGTCTTGTGTCGTACGCTATGCATTTCGAGGTTGTAGAAGAAGGCGTGGAAAGAGTTGATAATGGCGTCGGGATATCCCATGGTGTTCATTTCGTGGAGGAGCACCGACCGGGCTTGAGCGACTTCGGACCATGATAAGTTCTCGTCAGGAACTGCCTTCTTGTAGGCTTTCAAGTCCGTGAGCGATTTGAACTGCAGACCATCCGTGGTGCTAATGAGCCCGTACCCTTCTCCAAAGGACGCGTTGGAGATCTTCGTAAGCTTCATGCCCGTCAACGTGAAGTAGAATAGCTCGATGTACTTCCTGTCCTTGAGTCTCGAGCGAGCATAGGGACAGGATTTGTGCGGCAGATTTCCGACCTTGGTGCCCTCCACAAACTTGAAGACATCGTTAGGGTTGGACGGAAGAGGGGGTTCTTCGTCGACCGGAGGAGCTCCAGGCGGGTCCTGAGGCTCGCGTGCTTCAGCTTCTCGACGGACACGGTCGGCCTCTACTTGAGCATCCCAGGTGATCTTGTCGTTGTTATTCCCGGCTTCCCAGGCGGCTATCATCTGTGCAACTGGGTCAATATCTGGCTGAGCTGCCAGCATGGTATCCCTGATCCCACGGAAGGCTGCTGATGTGAAATCCGGACAGCGCTGCTCGTACGGGTTAACTTCTAGTCGTTCAACTGGTTCGTCCATGGCGATGAATCAATGACCGGTGCTCGTAGAATAAGCTCGAGAAGTCGGAAGGAGAAATAATAGGAAAGGAAAAGGAAGAATGAAAAGATCGAAGCAGGCCGTACGCAGCTATGTCAGACTGCTGGTACGGCGATGGTAGAGAGGAAGAGAAACGTTGGCGTTTAGCGCCCTCCGCCTAACGTAGACTACATTCTAGGGAGCGCTCGTACCTCACGCTACCTAGACTCACAGATAGGAATGTTAACGTGATCGCCGCGTATATCATATTCACCTGCTGGCCACCTCCACCACTTTCAACGCAGCGGAGCAGATTACAGCCATGACAGGCGATAAAAGATACTAAAAGTCCACGATCAGACAACACACCATGATACGAATATGAATGCACGTACAGAAATCAGAAGGTAGCCCGCAATTGGCCCTTGGTCAACGTTCACTATCTCTGCCACGCTTGCAAGTAGCATGGCCGATGGCCCCGCCGGGATGAGCACGAGGAGAAACCTATTCGACAGGACACGTGAGACCTTGAAGTTTTGAGTGTAATAGTGGCACTGACCAAACAAGCTTGTCGTCGACATACCATCCACGCCCAGCCGTCGTTGCCACAAACAGTAGGCTGATGGCTGGCATGAAGATGAACCGTACAGCGATGGCATATGAACCGGGCATCCAGCCTGGATGTGCCCGAGGGACAAGGGCTAACTCCGCGCCTACAGCGACAGTCTGCAGAACAACACTGATGCCAAACTTCAGATACAGACACCAAATACATGTTGGTCAAAACACTACTTACAAGAGGTCTCCCAAATTCTGCAAGCTCTGAGTGAGCGAACCATATAGGACACCATGCTTGCTCAAGATCGCTTGATGAAATGGCGGAATAATCTACAACGGACGGTTGAGTATATTGACAGGAATGAAACAGGTAATGACATACCCCGACCAGCAGAGCAATGATAGCCGCAATCAAAGGAGGACTCATTGAGCTCCCGACCTTCTTCAGTGGTCTTTCGGCGAAACGAAGTCTCGTCGGCCAGTGAACGTCCGGCTGGTTTGCAATGGGACCCAAAGCATCCGCAACCCCAGCTGTTTCGTCCTGCATGGTTCCGTACGACCTGTGCTCTTGCAACAGGCCGACATGTTCCATATCCTGGACGGCCACAGGCAGGTGCGAACCAGTACCTGGTGCCAGACGACTAGGACGTGAGCCATCCTCTTCGTCGCGTTCGTCGTCGTCCTTTGTCTTCTTGTCGTGATTGAGAACGAAGGGAGCGGACTGGAATGTGATCGCCTGCTGAACGATGACATTGAGAAGCAACAGCGACTTTGCTCGACTCAAGGTATCCGAAACTGACTCTCCCGGCGCGGAAAGTTCCTCTAGTACACCTGTATACTGTAACGATTGGAGAAGTAGGAGTGGTAGAGCGGTGGCGTTAGGACGACCCGAGGCGACTATGGTCCAGTACGGCATTTTGAGAAGGGACTGGCCCAACCAGCCTAGGAGGTGAGCGATGATGGTACTGACGAGACCCCACAGCGGAATGATCCAAAGACGACTCAAGTTTGAAGTGGTCAGCTGCGGTCCCATTTGCACGATAATGAGACATGGCAGGAATATGGATGTGGATAGTGTGGATAGTCGTTTGACGGTGTTTCGGTCGAGGTAGTCGCATCGTGCGATGTAGTAGCCTGCAAGCAAAGTCAAGAGTATAGAAACTGTCCCTTGGAGAGCCCCGACGAAGCTTCCAACGAGGGAGTTGACCATGGTGGTTGGTAAGAGAGAGCGATTGAGTCAGGCGTCCTAATATTAATCTTCATCTGACGTCACCTCAAACGCGATCAGGTGACCGCGACCCGAAGAGGGTTCAAGATTGCAAGAGCGCGCAGAATATCGTACAGAGCATGCACAGAGTCCGAAGTCCACAGAAATCGACCACAAGTCATGAGCGTTCCAGTCCACAAAGTCACAAGATATCCTCGTAATCGTCTTCCACACCAAGATGCCTCTTGACCTCGTCCGGATCTACACCATGCTGCCTCGTGAAGTACGATAGCAAAATCACATAGTTGTCTGTCATAAAACAGGGTTAATTCCCAAACAACATGCTGGAAAAGATTGATCGAAATTGTTACCGGTCCAGCGCATACACGCCTCCTTCGCCAAAATGACGGCGCGCTGTTTCTCTTCGATCACGACGGGATCGCAGGCTCCGTATTGAGAGACCTCTGTCTCCAGTTCGCTCAGTTCACGTTGAGTGCTTGAGAGCTGCGCAAGCGCCGTCTTCCTTTCCGCCTATACATCTCAACAACGCGTCATCAAATGGATCAGAGAAACCAATAAGTTTTGCTCACGCTCTCAGGCCTAGCATTTGTTTCGGTATTGACTGCCGCGCGAAGTTCTTCCAGTTGAGTACGTAGCGAGCTTTGGCTGTCCTTGGCGGAAGTAAGACGGTTGTGCATCTGCAAACAGGAAAATTGTGAGAAACCTTTCCATACCCTTGGCTCAAGGACATACCATGGCACCTCTCTGAGACGGAAAACTCCAGAAGACTGCATATATGCGCGTCATCATAAATCTACAAGCCATCAGGAGTCGCTATACAGGATACTGCTCACAATTAGAAGAACCAATTTTCTCTGCTTGAACAAGTCCGTCATCCACGAGGGATTGGAGAACATCTTTCACCGATTGCGATACTGCACATCTCTCAGTCATCTTTTTGCTTTGTCTCTCAGCATTCAAGGCGCACCTATACCCTTCATTTTCGGAGCCATTTTCTCCAGCTCTTTGAGCTTCCACAACGCACGGCTTAGTTCCAAAGTGAGGTCTGTGTATACGCAACTAACCTGGAAAAAGTCTTTCTGGATACAACTTCGTTATATCGATGTAGGAAGTAAAGACAAACCGACGACAGACGTACTGTTTCATGAAAGATCTCCAAGAGACGTACTCTTTTCTCTTCCGCCGATACACCTCTTGGCGCCTGAATGTGCAGTAGGCAAAACAGCTACTATGCAGTACACAGAGTTTGACGTACCATGAGTGATATGAAGGATGTACTGCAAATGCGAGAAAGACGTCCGAGTCTGCAAGTCCCGTTATGCGTTGGATTGTCAATTTGTAGAGAGGGTGACGCGTAAAATGGTGACAAAATCACCATGAGTCATCGCGTAATCATCATAGCGTCTTCAAGTTGAAGGCAGGCTCAGATACTACTATGTAGAGGATGCAAATACCGCGTCAAATACTGGTACTGGTTTGACGCTGCCCTCAAATACTCTCGGACGACGCCATGGTCATAAGTGGTAAGTCAACAACAGTCACAATAGGAGTTCGTTTATTGATCATCTGGGGTTTTCTGGCTTTCCGTACTTGAACAATTCAGGCTCCCGAAATCGAACTCGACAACATTACAACAACATAGTGCACAATCAATGCAGAACAGATATCTCGAACATTTATCAACCTTGACGCGTAGACAAAACCGATTTAGTCGACTGTCGGGGATAGCGACTGGTATTGCCACGCACTGACAGTGCAGGTCTGTGAAAGTGAACGTGAGTGAGCGTCAGCGACAACGATGTATTCCAGGAATGAAATATTCGACACGTACGCCAATAATGGTCATTGTCGACAATGCAAAGCCGGCCACTCCTCCCGAGAGCGCCGTGAATTGCAGCGCCCGAAGGTGTCGGGTCTGCACAAGTGTCAGGGAGTGCATATATCCTAGGTACCAAAAATAGGTAAGTAATGGAGGCACTAGCCACGTACGGGATGCAGTCGACAGACTGCCTGGCAAGCAGTGCGCTTGGATTGCCAAGGACGCCGGCGGCGAACATGGTGAGAATGGCATCGGACTAGTACTCGGGACTGACTATTGCCTCGCCGTCATCAGACTTGCAAATGATGTCGAGGATTCTGCGTTGAGACTGAATAGTTGTGAAACCATGTCATCATTCTTTATACTATATCTCACGGTATCTTCGGAACCACCACAAGTTGGTAAAATGGGCTCCTAAGCCAATGAGGAGCCAGGATTTCTCGATCAGCGCTTGAATTTTGGCTGGGGACCCGAACTTCTGGTGGTTACGAAGATACGATGGGATATAGTATGGTTGTCGCGAGCTGTATGCTCGGGCGCGATGCAAGACGGAAGAGTCCGAAGACGAACCTGGTGAGAACTCTGGTGAGTCGTTTGGCAAGACATGGTGCGTATGTAACGTTGTATATCATATCACCTCAGATAACAATGTGATGTGCGCACTAATTTCAAGGAAGAGTAGCGTCATTGGCATGGTGGCGTTCCGTAAGTGTCCACAGACGCCTACATAACATTAGATCTCTGTTCAGACTCCGATCCGTTGCAGACATATACCCTTGTGTTGAACCAATCAACTTGCATTACTAGATGTAAATAGAGAGACCCCAGCGGTTAGTCCATGTATACGGTACGAATGTGTGAGGCGCAGATAGTAGCTGAACAACTATGCGAGATGGTGAGACGAATAAATGATGGTACGCGCTGGAGGGCAAAACAGTGCACACAGAAAACGAAGGAAGCCATGAGATAATGATGAAAAATTGACCACGACTCTGAATGAAGAGGGTTCATGTAAGAACAGGAAGGAAATGCATGAGCGGGTGGACAACGAGGAATTTATAGCACGAAGGCGGTCCAGATAAAGCTACTATGAAGTCTGCGAGGAGAAGAAATATGATGGCAAAAGCGAGCGGGATGTGTGTCAGTGAATGAGTGAGTGAGTGGATGCATGGGGTAGGAGGTTACAGAAAACAGGAACAGGAATATGCAACAAGAAGAGATAGCACAGAGGCGTGAAACCCAAAGTCCATTCGTATCACCGTGCAAGATCAAGTCGTTGGTCGTTTGAAGGGTACCGGTATGCCACAAAATCGGGGTCCTGGTCAACAAGTTCGAGATTCCGCCTTGACATCGTTGACAAGCGAGGTGCACCGATGAGTGGGCTATGCGCAAGCACAGAGCCGGCGTACCCATTCGTCCCGTTGGAAGCTGGCACTCCGTTGCTCGGGTAGTTGTCGTAGGGCAAATCCGAATGGGACGTCCTAAAAGCAGGGAAGTCCAGAGACTCTGCAACGACGAGGCCATCGCTGGGATGTCCATGTACAGATTTCCTACCGAAGAGCGAGCCCAGGCCGAACTTGCTCTTTCTCTTTTTCGGCTTGTCAGAGGCGGGGGCTGCAAGGGATGGTTGAGAGTACTGCCCAGGCGCCCACTGACCAATGGTCATCGATACTCCAAACTCGTTGAACTTCTCTTGTCCGCCGAACGAAGGTGCATTCGTCTGACGCCTGGGATCTACAGTTGAGGACATCGGCGAAGGATGTAGCGACTGTGAGCCTACACCGGCGAAGGACTGCCTTCGAAGGTCAGAACTGCGGAAGGCAGCCTGAGGAGGAGCGAATTCAGAAGAACGACCGTTGGGGTCATACGTAAATACCGTTTGAGGTCGGCCGTCGTGGATGGGGAACTCGACGCAAGACTCTCCGGGCAACGGAGGCAAAGACTTCTCTCGAGACAACAAGGTCATTGGTCTTTGCGACGGTGGCGTCCCCGGTGTCATCGGTCCGTTGACACTTGACATGGTTCGCGAAGAGCTTCTGGTCCGAGCGTCGGATTCGGGAAGAGTGTAATCTCCAGAAGGGATCCTGTCGTCGTGGCCCTGTCCGGACTCACCACCAGGTCTAAGAGAGGCGGGGCACTGTACGATGTCCCTGTCCACGCCAGAGGGCCGCGACGATGTCGGAGAGGGCATCAAACTGGATGATGCGGTAGCTGGGGAGCCATAAGGCATAAATACGTTGGGGGTACCATTGGTCGAAGGAAGTGACGGTGAGGAAAGATGGCGTGTACGTGAGCCATTGACGAGATAGGAAAGCGGAGGGGGAGGAGCAAGAGGCCCATCGTCCACGTGTCGGTCTACGGTCCCGGATTGACTGGCATGAGCCACACTTTTCGATGAGGAGCCTGTGACAAGTTTCCAGATCTTCTTCAGACCCTTACTCTTCTTCGTCGTCCGAGTTTCAGTGACATCCAGTTGTGAGGGTTCCTGTATCCATGACTGGCTCAGTCGAAGTGTGGGTGCGTTGCTGCCGATGTCTACTGCCTGAGGATGTGCTGACAAGAACTGTTGCTCCCGCTGTAAGGCAACACTATAACATGCATCGTCAGAATTAAGGAACTGATGGGGACGATGTACGACTCACTGCATATCAATCATGCTACCCGACGGTGCTAAGCTGTCCTGACTGCGCCATCCAGCACTTAGGTTCTTCAGCCCAAAGAACCGAGATCGTCTTGGTGAAGATGTAGAACCGACACTTTGCATGTCTGAGAACGACAACTGCGACTGGGCCCTCAGCATTGTCAAAGGCCTCTCAGCCCCGCCGGTGAGGACGCTACTCGGCCTAGCAGACATAGACTGCGAGAACCTGGAATCCGATCTGACACCAGAGAAGAACCCGCTGTCCGTAGGATGTGATTGATTTGGCATAGAGGCCACCGATATAACGTCGACTCGAGAACTGCGAGATGATTTTCTTGCCCGACTTCGCTCCCGTTTGTCCTCCCTTTTCCGCTCGCGTTCCTCCCGCCGTACGTCAACATGCTCTACAATCATCCCGTTTTCCAGCAATGTGACATCGCGCCCGTGGGCGAGGCCAGAAGGTACAGCGGGCGAATTAGAGATCTTGACCCGGACACCGCTTCCATCATCCACATATGCCGGGCTGCTTCCCAGCTCGTATGCAGAACGACGTAGCTGCGAGTATGCGTCGCGCATTCGGTCATCCAACATACGAGACTCCCGCATGGCACGAGCATGTGCTACGGCTTCAACTTCCAGGAGAGCTCTTTGTGATCGGACGTACTGGTCTAGCGTCTGCAGCCGTGAAGACGCCTCTTTCGGGTTCTATACAACAAAAGGATCAGCAGGAGAACGCGGTGTGAGTTTGCAATGTGGCGTACCATGCTCAGCCATAGCTTCATATTCCCTTCCGTGAGAGGACCACCTTTAGCTCTCGGACGTGACGAATGGTCTGACGAGGACTTCCCCGACGTCTCCCCTTCCTCCTCACGTCGAATAAGATCCTCGTACATCACATCGCTCTCCCTTTCCCATACTCCAGGACCCGTCACATCTACATCGGCCATGTCCTGATCGCGCATAGAACATTCAACACAGACCTCCTCCTTCGGCATCTGGGGTGGTGCATAAGCGGGAGTAGCAAACGACGGATTAATGAAGGTGGGGTGTTGTGGGTAAGCTCGAGGCTTAGGAGAAATCGGGATTACCATGGAGGCAGGATTGTAAGAAGGACCAGCTGAAAGAGGGACAATGGGTGACAGCGTTGAAGAACCGGGACCAACATTTCCAACGCCTGCTGAAGGTAGTGACGGGTGACGGGGCGTCGAAGGCATCATTGATGAAGACCTATCTCGGTACTGGTCAAAAGAGGAAAGACGTTGTCCCATGTTATCTTGTGCGGCGGCCCGTTGTGACGCAAGCTTGTCAACGCCGTCGACAGCGGCGGACCTGCTGATTTCAGCAGCAGGGGCGCTACCGCCGGAATTAGACGACATGCGTTGTGTGCGTTGTTCTTCTGGACTTCTGGGCGAATACGCAGGTAACTCTGCTACAGCATACGTGCTGGCTAATTGATTAATTTGAGATTGGTGCTGGGTCGGATGTAACGCTGATGGGCGAGCATCCGTAGGCTGTGACGGTCGGGTCGAGTGTTGGGCAGGTGCATCTTCTATTGACTTGTCTGGAAACCAACCGCTGGGAGCGAACGAGTCGTTGGGAGACGAATAGTCTTGCCATGTCCCACGTGGGTCTGCTGGTGCAGAGTCTACCAAACGGTTTGCATAGGAAGGTGACATGACAGGAGGAGATGCAGCCTTGGGCAATGGCAACGTGGGATAACGAGTGTCTTTGAAGTCCAGTTGAGTCACCGGAAGCCCTCGGGAGTATAGTTCGACGGATTGTGATGATATGTGGCCAAGGGGAACGTTGGGTAGTCGTTCAGACGGCATTTGCATCGTGGTAGCCATTCTGGGGGCAGCAGGAAGTAGTGTTCGAGGGAAGCGCCAATAACCAATGACCGAAGTAATGACGGAGGAAAGTTAAAAGCTCCGAAAATGATGAGTGCACAAAGAAGTTGAAGAAAAGGCTGAGGGAGGTGCTGCAGAAATGTATACGGGGGTGGTCAGAGTGGTCGTTACAAGAGGACGACCCGATGAGCCGTTAGCGTCGGGGGTAATTGCAGGTTAAAATGGAGAAGAGAAAGCAATAAAGACGGTGAGCTGAACGCCTCGGACGACGTTGAAGCAGGGTAGGTGCCCAGAGGAGATCGTGGACGGCGTCGGGGCGTCGGTGGTCGTGGTCGTCTTCGTCTGAGTGAGTGGGTCGCCTGTGTCTGTCTTGGCCGGCTATCGACTTATCCTTTCCTGCTAGACGCCCTTCTCCGCATCCGACTTCAGTATTTCAAAACATCACTTTTACGTGACCAGCCAACGCCGTCATGGCATACAATGATAGTAATCCGACCGCCGAGAACTGTGCAAGAGAATCATTCGAACGCGGTACCACATGAAGAACTGGACATCGACAGCCACTGCCTTCCAACAGTCAGATTACTTCAATTGGCAGACGGGTCTTAGAAACGTGAGTACGTGCATCCTTCTATAATGCTGTAACTAAGATGCCTTCTTAGAACACGAGTGGGAGCCAGAGATCTCTGAATTCTCCAAGGTCGAGCATCGAGTCGGCGGAATGTTGCTCTGGCACATGATTCGATCGACCTTATTACATTGGTCGAAAGAGAATGCAAGTTTGGGTTGTTCCAATGCTATTGGAGTAGGGCCCTTGGTCGGCCGTATGTTCTGTGCGTTGTTTGTCACAATTCACTACCATGTTCACTACCATGCTAGTATTGACATCGGCGCCCAGTCAGGTCGACCACTTATAAGCAGCGAAATACATCCACACTAGCTAGTAAGCTGGATCGAGTGATAATGCGAACTTCCACTCGTTTTGTGGCTTATTTCGCGTCGCCCAAAGACATCTCGGTGACATCCAGTTTATGACCGAGCATCGAAGTATGCTCTTGGCAGCTCGCTTGCATGAATAATAGTAGGACCTGTGGCTGGCAAGCACTCCTGTTGTCTCTCTTTCGTTACCAATACCATCTAATGGAAGATGGGTCGCGCCACCGTAGCTTATCTGAGAATGGTATCTAGGTGGATCACGGACGTCGGAGACTGTCACGTATGCAACGGAACATATATCTGCCGCATACGCTCAACTTTTGAGCTGGTCCTGCCGTATGATTACATGATGGAAATTTCAATTCCCTCACCGCGAGTAGGGATTCCTGTTTCGTACGTGGAGAACTAAATTTTCAACAGTATTACACCACTTACCAGTTACCTTTAAATGCACGCAAAGTCTATAATCAGGTGTTCAACGCACACTGGTTGAGTCGTCCAAAAGTCGCTGAGCCAGACTCAAGTTGTCTTGAGCTCCATTCAGCTCAATGACTTATGCAGTTGCACTCTGTCATGCGCCGTCATGGTGAGTCTCACTTACTGCATGTTCTGAGTCCTGACAGAAATTCGATACGTGTACAGATTAAGATGGGATGCAGACCAGCAACTGATCCGTCACCTTTCCGATCACGATTGCACATTCAATACCACTCGGTATCGCAGCGCTATGTGCGTCCTGGAGACGCTCTCAAGTGCTACATACGCCCACTACAATTACTCTCATGTTCTCGCTACCCCCGCCACTGGGCGTTGCTGGAGCTCATCCGAGATGACCATAAGCCGTCCGTTAGCTTCAGAAGTCCTACACGGATCTGTCACTGCGACTCAGTGACGGGAGCCGTCGGGCTGGTAGTCTCCGCAGTGCTTGGTTCGTGACGAAGTTCACATCGCACCAGTACATTCGCCCCCACTCGGTACTCCGAGATGGCTATTCATGCCGAAGCACCCCGGTTTACAGCATTGCTCCGAACCATGTCCTTCTGGAATCGTGTTGACTACGACACGCGAAGAGTATATAAAGCGGTATTTCACTGCAAGATTCACTCAAATTGTCTCGCTCTGCATTCGTCCCCACCCACTACGCTTCTTCTCATCCTCTTACGTGCGTATATTCTCCGTGATGGCTTCCATCAACGACACCATCCCATTCACTGGTATCTTCATTGACGGGAAGAGCCGCCCCGCTAGCGACAACAGGTCTTTCGAAGCTCGCAACCCGCACAGCGGAAAGGTCGTTGGACTTGCAGCTTCTGCCACGAGCGACGACTGTCGTGCCGCTATTGAGAGTGCCGGAAAGGCGTTCAAGACTTGGGAGAAGACGACGCTCTACACGCGCCGGGCGGTGTTCTTGAAGGCTGCGAATCTCCTTGAAACTGACCGGTACCAAGAGAAGATCATGACTTCTACGAGGGACGAGACTGGCGCATCGGATGGATGGAGGGGCCACAACATCGACAGTGCTATTCAGGTTCTTCGTGACGTAGCCGGTTTCACCTCTCTGCTGAAGGGCGAGGTATATCCTTCTAGACTTCCTGGCGGACAGGTCATCGTCGAGCGTAGGCCGAAGGGTGTCATGTACGTCTAAGTGTCCTTCCGCTATGTCATGAGCTGAATATTATGTATGTAGTTTCGCAATCTCACCCTGGAATGTGCCTGTTCTACTCTCAGTCCGCGCTGTTGCTGTACCAATTCTTTGCGGGAACACCGCCATCCTGAAGTGCTCTGAGATCTCCCCTCGCAGCCAGTCCATTGTCGCCGAACTCTTTACTGAGGTGAGCTTGTTCAGGGCCGATTAGTGTTGGTGTCGATATTGATATCTCAATTTAGGCTGGTTTACCGGACGGCGTCTTGAACTTCATATCTATGGACAGAAAAGACGCACCCAAACTAACCAACGAAATTATTGCTCATCCTCTGGTTAAATCTATCAACGTGAGTGTAACCTGTTAGATGTCATCTTATTCATTGGGCTCATATGGTTCAGTTCACGGGCAGCGACGTCGTAGGTAGAATTCTCGCTGGAGAAGCAGCGAAGTACTTGAAGCCGTGCGTCTTCGAATTGGGTGGTAAAGCTCCTGCAGTGGTAAATAATGTGAATACATATATTTCCACTGTTTCTGAAAGTCTGCTTAGGTCCTGGACGACGCCGATATTGTCAAAGCCGCTAAAGCCATCGTGTCCAGTGTCCTCTTGCATAGCGGACAATGTTGCATGTCCACCGAGCGTGTCATTGTTCAACGCAAGGCCTCCGAAACCCTCATTCCCCACATTGTGGAACTCATGGAGTCGTTCACTACGGTTGATACGAATTTAGACCCGAAGGGTCTGTCTGGACTATTCACGGAAGCATCTGCAGCTAAAGTTGTGTCTCTTATCGAAGAGGCGAGGTCAGAAGGAGCACAATTGGTGGTCGGAGATGGAACGCGTCAGGGCAATATCATACAGCCGCATGTGTTGGTTGGATGCCGACCTGGCACGAACGTATGGAGCAGAGAAAGTTTCGGACCCGGTGAGTTTCATTCTTATCTTGAGTGGTACCTTGGTGCTCAAACGCATACTCTTAGTTGTGGTCATCGCTGTCGCCCACACCGTAGACGAGTTGATAGACTTGGCCAACGCGACTGATTACAGTCTAGCAGCAAGTGTGTGGTCCGGAAATGCTGCGACTGCTATGCACGTCGCGAGGCAAATTCATTCCGGTTCGTGTTCACGGTCTGCTAACGCATACACCATAACTCATTTGTTTGTTTCCGTCAGGCGTAACGAACATCAACGGACCAACAGTGCACACAGAAGGCATGACACATGCTGGTCTAGGGTGCGCTCGCCTCGCTTTGTTCTCTGTCTCACTAATGTTTGACTTTGACTCGTGCAGAGGCGCTTCCGGCTACGGCCACTTCGACGTCGCTCACTTCACGGATATGCGATTGGTCGTCGTGCACGCTGATGGTCCTACCTCCTACCCTGTCGTGGGTACAGCCTGAGATGACTGATTCTCGTAGAGGGTGTGCTGAATATGGGACCACCGCTCGAAGTGACAGGACCGATCCGATCACCTCTGATCGCCGCTCAGATCAAGCCCCTCATACGGAACGGGTGAGAGTCTTGGTTTGAGACTAATGCTTCTTGTATGTTTGAGTCTGTGCTGCCGGAGTGGTCTCTATTTGTCAGTCATCTTTATCATGCTCTCCTTTCGGTGTATTCAACGTCTGCTACTACGGCCGTACTACTAGTAGCTGTCTTATCAAATAATCTCTCTTTAACGTTAGGCTAGTTGCGATTTCTTCGTTCTCCTCGCGCAATGGGCTCAGGAAGAGCGCAACAAATTTCTGGTAAGTTTACCAATGTTCAGTACGCAACGCAACACTGAGCGGTTGCTTGCGCGACAGATACTCTTCAAGGTTAAAACGCCCCTAGTCTACACTTTCTAATCAGTCCGACCAATTCAGTTTAAGTGTCTCAACTCTGAATACCTGCCGATCGATTTCTTGCTTCACCGCCGATGCCTTGGACACAATGGACATCCCATTTACCGGCTACACCCTTCGAGCGCCGGGATTGTGTTCCTGAAGGCCGGCCGCAGACCTCCTAGAAACCGACCGGTATTACCGGGACTCGGAGGTCCTGGACACTATAGAGACGAGCCCGCCGCGTTGGACCATGTGAAGCTGACCAATTACTATGGTGCCATTGCGCTCTTGTGAAACGCCGCAGGGCTCACCTCTCAATTGAAAGGAGAGGTCTACTCTTCCAAGAGACGAAGTCGGCGAGTCGTGGTTGAGTGTAGAGCAAAGGGTGTTATATCGATTATCCTTGGCGCAGATCTGCCGTGGCGTCGTGGAATATACCCGTCCTGTGGCAACACCGTGGTTTTGTTTTTGAAGTGCTCCGAGTTCAGCTTGGCAGTCTGCGAAGCCAGGCAATCGTATCTGGAGTCTTCACAGAGGTCAGCTCCATCCGTTCACAATGTTGTGGACTACAATACTCACGCGTCAGCACCTTTCAGGCCGGTTTACCGAAAGGCGTCTTGATCTTCATCTCCATGGACAGGAAAGATGCACCTGAACTGACAAGGGAAATCATCGCGCATCCCATTGTGAGAGCTATCAACGTGAGTGCGTCTGCTGGAGGAATGACATCTGTGACTCACGAGCATGTTGCACAGTTCACCACAAGCGCCGTCGTAGGCAGGATCCTTGCTGGCGAAGCACCTCAAACCCTGCGTCATAGAATTGGGGGATAAATGCGCCGCGATCGTACGTGTTGACCCAGCTCTGTTGTCGCTGTTGGTCAACGCGCTTTCGTGTAGGTTCTAGATGACGCTGACCTGTCAAAAGCGGCCAGTCATGTATCTCCACCGAACGTGTCCTCATTCAACGCAAGGCTTCCGAAACGCTGATTCCTAATAATTTCCTATGCTCGTGGACCTCATGAAGTCTATATCCGTGGGCGACACACATGAAAATCGCCAGAGTTCCTAGTGTTTGTCCACAGAAGCCTGCTAAGGTCATTGCCTTCATCGAGGAGGCAAAGAATCAAGGGGCGAAGCTATTGGTAGGAAATGGGCGCAGGGAGGGAAGTATGATTCATCCGCACTTGTTGATTGGGTGTAAGCCTGGTATGAAGATTTGGGATAGGGAGAGTTTCAGTCCCGGTTCGTATTTCTCTGCTTCGATGTCTTCAAGTGAGCGACTGATATCGTGGCAGTGGGCGTTATTGCGATCACCGATACTGTGGACGAATTGGTGGATTTGGCCAATGCATCTGAGTACAACCTCGCCGCGAGCATATGGTCCAAGGATATAACCACGTGCACTGCCACGCATGTCGCGAGACGAATTCGGACAGATAAGATCTATGTCCACGACACCATCTTGACACTGACTGGGACCGACTGATCGTTGGGATAGGTGGCATGAACGTCAATGGGCCGATGGTGCATACAGAAGGCATAACGCACGTTGGACTGGGGTGTGTCCATGTATTGCTTTTGATTGACTAAGCTGACAGCTTTCGCAGAGGGGTATGGTCACTTCGACGTTGAGCATTTCACGGATATGCGATTGGTCGTCATACATCCTAACAGTCCAATGGTATATCCTTTGGCGGGCTTAGCCTAAAGTTGAAGTACGATGCATGAGAGAAGTCTCTGTGTAAGATAGCAAATGATGCATCATACGTATACGACAGTAGCGTAAATCTTGATGCGTGATGAGTTGTATTTGACTTAGACTAAAAAGATAACAGGCCAATCTGATGAATCCGAACCTGAGGATGCATGAGTCGCAGTTGCCACAACAATGAGTTCTTTTCAATGAAAAAAGAGGAGCGTATCAGGGATACAAGTTGAGTCCAGCCGGAGCATTGGTGTAGCTGGCTCGGATTATCCCAATGGTAGACTCAATTTCGAAGAGCAAAGTAAATACATTGCCACGGCGCTTCTATGGGATAGTAATAGCCACAAGCATTACTTGCGATACCTGCAAAAAACATAATCAACAATCACGCTTTGAGAAGGAGTTCACGTGTCACTCACCACAGCACACCCTTGCGGCTTCTCCGCATCTTACGCTGCAGCTGGAGCATTCCATACAGTAGTGCCTCCGCCGTTGGTGGGCAACCTGGTACGTAAATATCCACCGGCACAATCCCTGGACGAACGAGTCAACCCGAGCAGGGGCATTCTGAGGAGTAAGACTCACGATCACATCCTCGGACGACAGAGTACGAGTAATGGTAGTATCCACCACCGTTAGCGCACGACCCCATGGAAATGACCCACCCTAAAGAGGCATTTGTTGAGTAGGCACTCGCAATATCTGATCCAAGCGAACGTACGAGGCTCTGGCATCTGATCATACACCTTCCTCAGCGCAGGGGCCATCTTGTTCGTAAGGGTTCCTGCTACAATCATGATATCCGACTGTCGAGGACTTGCTCGGAACACAACACCCAATCTGTCCTGGTCGTATCTAGCGGCAGCCATGTGCATCATCTCCACCGCACAGCAAGCGAGACCTAGAAGGGTTGATATTCATAAGACAGTTATCTGGTATCGACAGGCTTGCTACGCACCGAAGGTCATTGGCCACATGGAACCCTGTCGCGCCCAGTTCACAACTTTGTCCAATGTAGAGAGTACATACTCTGCGAAGTAAATGAGCATCGAGACGTTTTATGAAGGATCTATATGACGCACCTGCACGATTCTGAGGGTTCTCCAAGCTCAACTGGTTGGAACCTTGCTTCGCAATAGCAGTGATGGGCGTTTCGGGTGACGTTGAAGAGGTAGGAACTGGTTTGCTGACAGGAGCAGTGGTGTGAAGCAAACGACCAGCTGTGTTCGCAGACCACTTTTCAGAACTATTCTCGACCATTTCCGCCTTCAATCACACTCACCATGAATGCCCACAGCAGGTCTCCAAGCAGCCCTCCGGCTGGCGTTCAAAGCTGCAGTTTTCATTTTCGAGGTCAACATTTTATGAGCAATGAACAGAACGTAGGGTACGGACCGGATGCTCTGAGCATGGTATGAGCGGAAGGATGTAAGTTGTGCAGAGTCGAGCTCAACTCGCAGGGGAGAGCTACGGTTATTCCGACGCTCCTGATTGGCTGAGTAGAGTTGGTCCGGGATCTTCCGGTAGCGCGCGCCCAGAGACTCCTTCAACTTGTTCGTGTCCAAGTGGACCTCAATTTCAACTTACACCGCTCCCTCCAGTAAAGCACCGAGACAATCGGACAATTCGCAATTCATTGCAGCCAATGTCCGGCTCAAAATAAACCTTGCATCATATTCGCTCTTTCTTGTCAAGAACGCCGTCCGTGGGCCTGCGGTGTATGCTGCGTATGTCGCTCGTGGCGCAATCAGCTGTCTACCAGACGACCTTGCCTGTCGGTGAAGGCTGAATTGTAGGTATGCACATGGCGAGTCCATGACTTTTTGTCACCTTCTTGCAGTTCTCACCGGGACGCGACATATGTTGCAGGCCAATTGCGATGCGCTACTTGTACGGCAGTACGAATATCTCGTGATTCCACAGGTGGTCTACCATATGAAATATGGTCATTCCCAGGGTTATTCGAGGTTATTCGCCGCCGCCTGCGGCGGCGCTAATTTCCGCCCAGGCCTTTTCGCAGGCCTGGCAACGGCCGCCCCCCCCCTTCCACGGCGAACAAATGGGCGTTTCCGGTGTGCGGAACGCCAAATATACGATAATTATTGTCGCCTCATATCTCGCGTTTCTTGATGTACAATACAATACAAATTCTTCTATCATATCTGTGTAGTAAAACAGCATAATATACAAGTGAGAAATGAAATATATACACTTGAAGTATCTTGGAGATATCCATGATGACTGCTGGGTTAAGATACAAGACAGATATGATGGTCATATCTAAATATTTTGCCGTATTTTCATTGTTTCTGTAAATTTCTGTGAATATGATATCATAGCTATTCCGTATACTGACCCAGCATTCACTGAAGGTATCTCCGAGATACTTAAAGTGCATAGATTTCATTTATCTCCCGTATATCATACTGTTTTACTAGGCAGATACAATAGAAGAATTTGTACCATATTGTACATCGACATACGCTAAATATGAGGCGACAATAATCATCGTAAATTTGGCGTTTCCTCACACCATAAACACCCATTTGTTCGCCGTGTTCGCTGCCCTCTGAGCGACGGGCGCTTCCCCCGTGCAAACCCGCACCGTACACTCAAAGTTTTGAGGTCACGTGGGACCTTCCCTTTTTGCAGGGTCGACCCTTTTTAGCGCCCCCTAGGTATGAGGACCCTGCCGTATGAGGACCCTGCCCCCTACCGTAGTAACCGTACTAAGTGCCGATCGCTCAGAGGACAGCGGTAGCGGGGCCAAAATTAGCGCCGTCTTCGGCGGCGAATAGCTTTCAAGCTTGGAATGTTTTCTCCCGAATCCCGCGTCCTGGGGGCCTCTCTTTCGCACAGCTCGTGTCAACGTCGCTCATGCACATGTCCACCGAGTCGCGTCCCTGTACGAGGCGGGACCCGCCCTCAGCAACGTCGCCGCTGCGCTCGCTCGACTCAGACATTGGTGCTTTGCCCGTTTAGGCAAATGCCTGCCTGATATGGGAACCTCGTAGACGGCAATGGTCTCCAGGCGCGCGTCCCGCCGTGCGTGCGTCGTCCAGTAGCCCGAAGCAGGATGTCCCGCCCCTGTCGCTGTCCCCGCCGTTCAGGAGGTGCTCGAAACGAGATGTCCCGCCCCTGTCGAGGCTGTCCTCAGACGCGCGCCCCGCCGCTAGGGGCTGCAAACCTGATTACCTGATGTATGAATGGCCCGATCGGGCACACTTAGTCATTTTCCCGCTCCGTTGACCTCTACCCCGCGATACAATGACCATTCTGCGGACGCAGATAAGCGTGGTGCCTCATCATACGACTCACATATAAAAGCCGATTGTCCGGACTCAATTTAACAACCCTCATCTATATTCCACCCGTCTCACCACATGACCGACAAAGTTCCATTCACCAGCCTGTTCATCGACGGGGAAAGTCGTCCCGCTAGTGACAACAAATCCTTCGAAGTTCGCAACCCCTACACCGGCAAAGTCGTCGGACTCGCCGCATCTGCTACCAGCGATGATTGTCGCGCCGCCATTGAAAGCGCTGGGAAGGCGTTCAAAATATGGGAGAACACGACGCTTTTGGAGCGTCGGGACGTGTTCTTGAGGGCTGCAGCGCTCCTTGCAACTGATCGTTATTACCAGAAGATCCAGGACACTACGAGGGACGAGACGGCTGCGACGGACCATCTCAAGTTTGTCAATTACTATGGTCCCATTTCCCTGCTGAAGGACGTGGCCGGAACAACCTCTGAGCTGAAGGGGGAGATTTACCCTTCTGAAGTACAGGGCGGTCAGGTCGTGGTCGAGCGTAGAGCTAAGGGTGTCGTGTGCGTAACATTTGTGTGAACCCTCATTATGCGGTCTGACATTTCTTCACACAGCCTCGCTATCTCGCCCTGGAATGTCCCTATACTGCTTTCTCTCCGCGCAATTTCAGTACCTATCTTTTGCGGAAACACTGTGATCTTGAAGTGTTCAGAAATCACACCGAGGAGCCAGTCTATCGTCGTGGAGCTTCTAACAGAAGTACTTAAATTCCACGCATTGCACTGATGCTTGTGAGATGCTAACATTCGAACCTGAGGCCGGTCTACCCAAAGGCGTCCTGAACTTCATTTCTATGGATAGGAAAGACGCGCCTGAACTCACCAGGGAGATCATCGCACATCCCCTCATCAGAACTATCAACGTGAGCACGTATCTTCCCCAGCGATGAATCAGTTGACTCATGTAGCCCAGTTCACGGGAAGCGACGTTGTAGGTCGAATCCTGGCTGGTGAAGCAGCGAAGTATCTCAAACCCTGCGTCTTCGAATTGGGTGGCAAAGCACCTGCAGTAGTATGTCACTTCAGTTTTCCAATACTACTTTAACCGTCTCATGCCGGATACAGGTTCTGGACGACGCCGACCTGACTAAAGCTGCCAAAGCCATCGTCTCCAGCTCCCTCGTCCACAGCGGCCAAACCTGCATCTCCACCGAACGCGTCGTCGTGCAGCGCAAAGCGTCCGAAACACTCATCCCCAAGATCGCATCACTCATGAAATCGTTCAGCATGGGTGACACGTACGAGAATCGCGACATTCTATCTTCGCTCTTCACAGAGGCGTCTGCTGTTAAGGTTGTCGGGATGATCGAGGCGGCCAAACAAGACGGCGCGAAGCTGCTTGTAGGAGACGGGAGTCGGCAAAGGAATGTGGTCCAGCCACATGTATTCGTTAATTGCAAACCTGGAATGAGGATTTGGGATAGGGAGAGTTTCGGTCCGGGTATGTCCTCCTTAGCTCTTGTGAGTCTAGATCGCTGACACTGGCGCGACAGTTCTGGCTATCGCTGTAGCAGATACCGAAGACGAGCTCATCGACTTGGCGAACGCGACGGATTACAGCCTTGCAGCGAGTGTCTGGTCCAAGGATGCTAGTACTGCGATGCGTGTCGCGAGGCGTATTCGTTCAGGTATGTACGCTGGCATGAGTGCAACGGAGCTATTTGAATAATTTTGGGCAGGTTTCACGAACATTAATGGCCCAACAGTGCACACAGAAGGCATGACACACGTTGGTCTCGGGTGCGTCCATGGACTTCTTCCCATTCATACAGCATCTCGCTGAACCGCGTTTACAGAGGGGCTTCTGGGTACGGTCACTTTGACGTGGAACATTTCACAGATATGCGAGCCGTCGTCATTCATGCTGATGGTCCCACAGTATATCCTGTCGTTGGTACGGCTTAGCGGGGTGGATGCAGTAGAGAAGATGGAGTATACTCACCCTGCTCGAGTGCAACTCGTTGCAGCTATTATAGTAAGAATACAGTTGCATCGAACGGTTCTCGTACAGCTGTAAACAACATTATTTAAATAATCTCCCACTATTGTAAGGGACATCGTTTGGATTCTTGGGACGTCGTCGCTGCACCGACGTCCCCTATTGCTGATGACAATAGTATTTCATGGGGTCTTGTGGAACCCATGTGCCCTTCGCCCTACAGCTGACTGGCAACTAGACTCGTTCGATGCATGAGGTTTTGTGCTAGATATGTTTGCCTGCACATGTCGCGTTGGCACAAAAACTCCGGCGTTCCATCGTAGGACCTGGTCCGGAATTTGCATTCTCTCTCACTCTCTCTCACCACAAATCCAATATAGAATAGGCTAGTGTCGTCATGCATAAATTTAAGAGATGTCAGGACAGTAAGATTAGGCGGCTAGGTGTAGATCTGACACTACTCCTTACCCAAACAATGAAATACTTCTCCACAGCACCAGAGGAACTCGAGATCCTACTCAGGGTATTCACTACATGTGTTAGCGAGGTCAACCAGCACCACTATCTGTTCTCGTTCAAGTTTGCCCCGTTGAACGATCCTGATATCACCAAGTCCTGCAAGACGACGACCCATTGGTCAGTTTATTGATATCAATGCAGCAGAACAGAGAACATACATCTGGATTTGGCGCGAAGGGCCAGTTGTCGAACGCCTGCGCTAGGAGCGCCCAGTCGCGTATTGTGAGGTCTTTGATGCGTTTCGTCACGTCGACACGTTGATCTGGCGGGAGCGTCTCGTCGGTGATGGCTTTCAGTAGGACCGTTGCGCCCGCTGCGAGGGAGCTATGTGAAAGAGAGGACCAGTCAGTAGGGGACAAGAGGCCACCGTGGAGTATGTAGTCACCCAATTGCGCGTTCGAGAGGCGTGCTTTTCAGTACGAATAACCGACGGAGGATGTAGTCCCATGCGTCCAGTGCATCTGGTGCGATGATCTAATGCAGACCAGCTTAGTATGAACAGAGCGGATCCCGTGGAACGCAGCACACCTGTTCTGCAAACGGGACGATGTTGACAGATACAAGCGGTGCTCCCGACCGTCGCGACTCTGGTCGCTTCGTCGGGGTCCTTGCTACGACAGGATGGAAGTGGTCATCGTAGGGGAGAAGGACCGACATTCGGACTGAGTTTTGCAACGAGGCTGAAGCTTCCGCGATGACGCCCACTTTGCAACGAGCTATTGTGGTTGGCGGAGCTGTTATACGCTTCACGAGGAACAACATGTATGTTAGCGTCATGCACGAGAGAGGAGCAAGGGATAAGTACCTCCCACATCCATTGGCCAAGAATTAGACTCATAGGCACGCGTCCATACTTGAACAGCCAGGATTTTGAGGGTATACATCGGAAGAGCTGAGCAACGAGTTGCTCTCCCTTCACTGTATGAGGGATGTGGCTGACGAAGTGCAGTTGGGGATGTACTTCAAATATAGGTGGCGGTCAGCATAGCGGTTCATTGGATGTGACAATATGAACGTACCTCCGTCAGCGTAAGATAATGTCTCGACCTCGTCTAGCAATCCCTGCTCTTCCAAGACCTGATATGTATCCCAGTCAAACCCAGTTTTTTCAACAATGGTCACCCGAGGGTCTGCTGCGAGAGGCTTCGAAAAGGAGCGGTATTGTTAGCGTTGCATAGAAGAGGATATGCAAGAATGTCAGGTCGCACCCGCAGGTACTTCAGGTACGGTTCATGATCTTCGAGAATAATCAGCTTCTTCACTTGTGATGAGGGCAGCCTCAACAAGGCTCGTGACAGCTGGCCTGGACCTGTGCATGAACGCGTGAGTATGATGGCCGGAAGACCAAAGTGCAATTGGGGACGGACCGGGAAATGATTCAATGACAATCTTGCCTGAGCCGTGCGCTATGCTCTTGTTTCCGAAATAAGACTTGGCGAGTATGTCGGCTGTCTGTGGATTCCGAAGGGATACGCGGTCTCGAACGTGGAGATGGTAGGGGAGAAATACGGCGCGCCAGTCATTGAGAGGGGGTAGTTCGCTGAAGTCATTGTCCGTCGAGTAATGACGTGTGGAGGTCCTAGCAAACTGATGTCGTGTGCGTATATTGCTCCGTAGACATAGCGACATACAATTCCAAGTTCGTGGAGGGAGCATGACAAGAGTGATACAATACGTTCAGCATGAGTTGACAGTGTAAGTAAGTCCATACTAGCGCCCATAATTGTTACTCACTCGCGTCGGTCGTTCAAGCTTCAAGTTCTTTCATCATTTCAATGAATTTCATGGTCATTCGCGCTTTAGCAACACAAATCACAATGCGACGTTCGTGTTCAGTGCTCTACGGATGGGAAACACAAGGCGAGTCTGACCCTGCTCGTTGTCGAAACTTACAGCTTTGTGCAGTGTTGTTCAAAAGGAAAAGTCGATCGCGTCCACCGTGACGTTCGCTCTCTTCCTCGCCGTTCCACGTGCACCGTCTCCCCCTTCCCTTTCTGGCCAGTATATATACCCCGCCGCTCCTGGTTCAACACGTCCCCCGTGTCCCGTCGCCGCCCCCATCGTCCTCCTGCCCTTCGTCGCCGTCGTGCACGGTGGGCTCAGCACTCCATTCGTTTGCCACCGACAACGTCTGTCCCCTGCGATGCATCCTCCCGCCCACACTTCTTCTCCTGCCTTTGGATACCTGTCTCCGCCCATAGACTCTGCGGACGACGCCTCAGACGACGGCGACCATCTCCAGACCCCCCTCACTCAACACGACCATCTTCCTACCCACCAGCCATACGCTGTGTATCAGCGGCAACATAAATATAACGTCTCTCCGTTTCATGCTTATTCCTCACCTGAACAGCATTCGCACGACGCGTCTGACACGAACCTCGTGAAGCCGCATACAGAGCACGCATCGTTCTCGTCCCTCCTCACTCCTTTAGCTGAACGGAACTTCGCGTCAAATACGCTCGACGGCTTCTACACGTATTCATCGCCCCCATCCAACGCGCTGGATCTCGCAAACGCGTCGCTAGAGTTTGACCCTTTCGCTGCCTCGTTCGGTGCGAGTGTTGATCATACGCAGGTGTCTGGACATGGCTTGGAATCGTATTCGCTGGGCAGCTCCCCCTCCGTGGATACGCCTTCAGACCTACCTCCTCTACCCTCGCTCACCGTGGACAGTTTAGCTGATATATGCGCATCATCCCTTGACGGGTCGTTGCTATTTGAGCCTCCTACCGACCATTCATCCATCCCCTTCTACACCCCGAAAGGCCGCATGTATTCGCCACGCTTCCCAGAAGATCATAAC
Source organism: Antrodiella citrinella (assembly GCA_004802725.1). NCBI lineage: Eukaryota > Fungi > Basidiomycota > Agaricomycetes > Polyporales > Steccherinaceae > Antrodiella > Antrodiella citrinella. The sequence continues at coordinate 69,826 of SGPM01000067.1, forward strand.
CTCAACCCTTTCTTCGCTCGCACTTATCTTCTCGGAGATGAGCTCGGAGCCGGCGGGTATGGCTTTGTTATGACGGCTCGTCACCTTGAACGTGGTCATGAGGTCGCCGTCAAGTTCATCATCAAGAAGAAGGTCCCCGATCATTGTTGGTGGCAAGACGAGGTCCTCGGACGGGTACCGACCGAAGTATTGGTGATGAGCTTGCTGAATCACAAATATATCGTCAAGTGCTTGGATCTCTTTGAAGATGATTTATATTTCTACTTGGTGAGTGACACGCCCGAACGCTCATCGTCGCTTTCCTTAGTGTGCGTTATCAGGTACAAGAGCTTCATGGGACTCCATGGGTGTCCCGCAACAAGTCGAAAAAGGGAAAGCAAATGACCGCGCCGGGTAATCTAGCTACTGTTTCTCCGGCGCAGTTATCCACCCCTTCGCTTACACCCTCTCCGTCAACCGAGTCTGAGAGTTCTCTACTGGGTACACCGCCTCAGCTCCAGGTAGAGCTTTTGGACAACACCTCGTCGATGTCAAACCAGGATATGCTAGTGTCCCCTAGTCCGGAGTCTTCGTCTCTTATTTCGACGTCTCCGCCATTTCCCATCCAGAAAAGTGAGATGGAAAATGCATTGCTACCGCCGGAGCCTCGTCCAAGCTTTTCTCGTCGACCTTCGTATGATTTGTTCGAGTGTATAGAGCAGAGCAAGCATAAACGTCTGTCCGAGAGTCAGGCTCGCTACATCTTCGCGCAGGTCGTCGAAGCTGCGCATTATCTTGATTGCCAAGGTATCACTCATTGCGACATCAAAGATGAGAATCTCGTGGTCGACAAAGATCTCAATGTACGTCTGTTCATTGTCGCACTTCGCCATCTCCCGCTCATACATTTTTAATAGGTCAAATTGATCGACTTCGGCAGCGCTGTGGTCGCGGATCCCTCCGAACCACGTCCTTACTACGATCTCTTCTTTGGCACCACAGCCTACGCTGCTTCCGAAATTCTTCAGAAACAGCCTTACCTTGCCGCGCCCGCAGAGATGTGGACTCTCGGGGTTCTCTTGTCGTATCTCCTCACGGGAAACTCCCCGTTCCCGACGGAACAAGATGCAATTGATGCACGGATCGTGGTCAAGGACAATATGTCAGGAAAGCTGAGTCGAGCGGCCGTGGGATTGATGCAGAGGTGTCTTGAGAAAGACCCGCTCAAGAGGGCGGATATTCAGGAGGTGAGGGAGCACAGGTGGTTGAAGGGGGCGTTGGACAGGGCACAGCTCAGAGAGCAGGTCGATTGAGTTCCTCATCAAGTATTCTTTTGTTTGGCTCGGTCGCTGAGCCAAACATTGGTTCAAGTTCCAGTTCTTGATTTTTCGTTATTTTTTCCGACATAGACTGCATTCGGACGTCTTCATCAACAATGCATCGCATCGCATCTCTTTCTTCTTTCTCGTTTCCTTATCCCTTCCATTATTCCACCACCACAACCATGCCATCGCACGTTCAGACGTTTTCAGGTTCCTTTGCAATCACGGAATTTTTCCCTGATACTTAGCACATCATTATTCCCTTCGCATTCCCTCATACCCTCTCATCATTCTCTCCATCGCATCTGTAGTGTTAGTTTTAGCGTCCTGTATTCATCGTATCTCGAGGTATCAATGTAGCATTTTGTTATGTCTCTTCTCCTGGAATTACTGTGGCGTCCCGATGTCAGTGATGACGATTCACGAAGGGGAGCCTTCGGGAACGGCAACACAGTCGAAGCTCTTGGCATACATGTACAAACACCATCTCCGGGTACCTGAACACTGGTACTAGTATCAGTTCCGTTACTTGGGAACACTAGTACAGTACTAGTACTCGTGATGGGTGTCGAATAACCATCTGAAGCTTCCTCGTTCTTGCCTCGTTCCGTCATGCATCGTCATGTCTTCCAGCAGTGATAACGATGCTGAATATTCGCATTGGAACCCTCCAAGATGACCTCGAGGACTCTCGACAAGGCCTCCGCGGTGAACAACGCTGTCACCTTCGAGGACGCGTAGAATCGGTAGATTCCTTTCCACAGATATCGATTCATTGCTCTCGAGGATGATGATGCCAATTTGCCAAGGGTGATGCATAAATGCTATAAGCTGCTATAACTAGTATAAGATGCTCAGATGATCTAGGTAAATCTGCGTGTTGCCATGACCACCTGGGCGCTCCGCTGGGATAGAAACTCTCTCGCGAAATTGGCAATCTCTTTGTACTGAATGCTCAGTTAGAGTTTGCCTTCAACACACCGCGCTCCGAGTCTCTATTGTTGTTCTTTCTCAATTGTAGGGTGCGTTCGAAATGTTCAAATTGCGTTCTCAAGTTGATATGTGGTATGCTTTCTTTTCCGTACACAAAGACACTCACGCAACTTCACACACAGTGCCTTATAGTATGCGCTAATATCAAATGGCAATATGTTGCGCGGAAGCTCCGCGTGCTCCGCGTGCGCCGAAGGGTGCAAACGTTCTCAGTCTGTTCTCAGTCGGATGGACCACCGGGGACTCCCTGAGACTCCTCAAGGATCCTCCTTCGGAAGCTCGGTTCGAGGATAGCAAGCACATGCGCCCGACCCATCTGATGTCTTGAGTCTGAGTATATATAATCTGGTTGGTTTTCAGGTTCCCCCTTCTTCAGTAGCTTTTTCGCTTCCATCTCGCTCTCTCCCTCTTCCTTGCCTTTCTGTCCATTTCTCGTTTCAAGCTGTGCTTGATCTTACGCTCCCTTTGCATTACCTTCTTTCACTCGATTGTCTGTGACTTTCTTTGACATGGTTCATTTCAAACTCTCCATTGGCTCGTTCTTCGCCATCTCCGCTTTGGCATCTAGCTATGTCCAGGCCGCGCCTATCCGCTCCGCCTTGCAAAAGCGCATCCAGCAGACTATTGTGGATTCCACTGTGCAGTGGGTGCAAGCATGTGTGAGTTGACGCGTTGTGTTTTCAAGGGCAGGGACTGTTCGCTGAACTGCAGATCCGTTTTGTCTGCTTCAGACTGCCGCCGGTGGTGGATTGCAATGTAACCCGATTTCCGTGACCGCGTTCACTACCCTCTTGATCGCGGCAGGACCATGCGACCAGCAGAACTCTGCTGACGCCATGATCGACTTGGCCAAGACGCTCAACAACGATGCCAACATGATCAAGTTCGCTCAGCTGTTTGCTCAACAACCCCGCAACTCAGTAAGAGAGCATCAGCAGTTCGGGATGTTCGCCTGTGTACTGATCCATGTTTCGTCCAGCCCAATTCTCAAGCGGTTCCCTACTGTCAGCAGGCACCGAGGAACGCAGAACTGAACGGCGCGTTCCAGTGTCAGTTCCAAGGCGACAATGAACAGACGTTCGTCGGCGGAGCCGCAGTCGGCTCTCCGGGCACCATTCCCTTCGGCTTGACCAGTCCCGTCTCCCCTGCCGGCTCGTGTCCCGCCCACACGAGCGGACCCATCGCCGACGGCACGCAGCTTACGGACATCACCTCGGACCCTGGTGCAGTCGGAAGCACTGCGAATAGTGGTAGTGGTAGCAGCAGTGGCGCCATCAGCGTAGCCAGCACACCCGTATCGAGCTCTGGAGCGTTGAGCACTGGTGGATTCCAATTGCAGAACGGACAGGCCGCGCAGGCTCTCAACGCCAAGTTCGCTGGTCTCTCTGCTAGCTCTTCGTGCAATGGTACGCTCAAGTCATCTCACCAGTCGAAGATTCCACACTCATGATTCTTACTAGACGGCGATGAAGCCTGTGTCAATGGGAGCTTCGCGCAGTGCGTCGGTGGAACGTTCGTTCTCACGTCGTGCGGTGCTACCCTGCAGTGCGCCGCTTTGCCGTTGGTGCTCAGCGCGGGCACATCGATCACTTGCACGACACAGGCAGATGCATTGACCAGGATCGCGAACACGGGAGCTACGGGTGGGCTGACGGGCAACTGAGCGGTGAAGCATTGGGTTCTATTTATTTTCTTTTACATTGTTTGTTTTGGTAAATGTCTTGAGGGTGTTTGCGTTGTTTGACGAGAAATTACAGCAAGGAATTGGGACGAGATCATAGTTCGTTGTGCAATTCCCTGATTTCAGTTCAGGTGATTCTTTAAGCTTCCGCTGGTCAGATATGCCCTCACTAATGAGACACCACGGGTCCCTCTTTGGGGTCAGGAATGCGTCTCTGCGAGCTTTGCGAAGAGAAGCAAGCATGTACTATGTACCATAAGATCAAGTCTGTTGAACAGCGTCACCTCTCATCAAGTTGTGCCTCAGGAGGCAAGGTTTCCTTCCAAATACGACTCGACACAGGATATAGTGCTCAATCGAAAAAAATCGTAGGATTTCCAGACACAAACTACGACGGGCAAAAAAACCGGTTGAGTCGGACAACGACTCGGACTGCTCAAGCAGACATAGGCACACAAACATATGAAAGTACAAGATCTCCTAGGCTTGAACAAGACAATCTCAAGAGAACACAACAATAATGACCAAGATATAAGGAGCCATGGGGCAGCCAACATGGCGACAATGGCTGCAACGGGAAGCTTGAAGGACATCTGCTAGAAATTGACTCTGAAAATTGGCGAAATCCAAATAAACTGTAGCCTCTCTCTGCAAGTTCGATCCGTGCCAAGTGCTAGGAGGTACTTTGCGACGGGGTATGTACCCCCTAGATTCGAGGAATTCACGCTGGCGAATCCAATTGAATCTACCGGCATCCTGAAGGAGTCTGGCTTGGCCGCGTCAACGAGAGCAAATTATCAATATCGGATTCTTGGCTGTCAGTGGAGCCAGAGGATAGACTCGACGTTGTCATAGTTGATGATGGGATGGAGGGTGAGCGTACATACAGCATGCAACCTAGGCCCAGCCGATCGTGACACCAGAGCTGAGGCTTGGGTATTTGAATCTGAACAAGGATACGTTTTGCATTCCAGCGACTCCAGCGCGTACATTCTGCAACTTGATGATTGGGATCGCAAAACGATATGCCATAACATTGCGGTTAGAAGTAGTTCAAGCTTTCAAGCTCTCACGCCTCAGCGCTTTCACGTACAATACGCGGTCCCGTGATCTTGTTGAACGCGATCACATGATGACCGCGTCGAGGCTGACCCTGGTGAGTTTTCGAAGCGGCTGGCTTGTATAAAAGGGCGACATCCTGTGTGGCGAGTCCCCCCGTCGACTTTGCTTTCATCTTTCATCACTGTCACCGTGTTTTCGCAGTTCTCCCTTCCTTCCCTCATGACAAGACTCTTCAATCCGCTCCAGATGCATCCCTTCGGCCCCCTCTTGTGTCCAGTCCATCCTACCTGATTCCGGATTACTACGCGCGCCGCTCTTATTCTGGAGGCAGCCTCCTCCTTTGGTCGGACTTCCACCAGGCTCGCTTCCCGGTCTCGCTCGTCGTCGGAACCGATGGACCCTAGAAGTCTTCGCGCTGGTGCCCCTGCCAGCGCTGTCCATCTCACTATCCCGCCTCGCTATCATCGTCGACCACCTGCAATATTTATTCGCTCATAATCCACAAACCGAGTACAACAACAGAAAATCTTGCAAACCCACTACAACACTATAAAATCTATTAAGTCCACGTCATTGTGATACCCCTTTTCTTTCTTTCTTCCTCGAGGAAGGCATAGTCCCGCGCGCGCAGGTGCCTATTGCCCCTTCAAGGACCTTCACTACCGTCTGCCCGGAGCTGATGCGAGACTTTCCGTCCTCTCCGGTGAGTAGTCTTTTTCCATCGGTGGCTGACAGCAATGTTGACCTTTTACTTAATTCAGGTTCGGTTTCTGCTTTTCATACCAGCAGGCGGTGTTTTATCTCGGCTGCTGTCGTACCACAGGGAGCGTTCGGGAGTCCTTGCTCAGGTTTTGCGGTACGTGTTATCTCTTCATGACCATCTCCAGTACGGTATACCGACACCGAGTCATCTAGCATCCGGTCGTCCGTGACTACGGCGTCATTTCTTTGGTTTTCCTGTTTTCGCGATGCTACTCGTCACTCCCTTCCCAAATTTGCCGCCTTTGCCTCCCTCCATTGGACCCTTCGCTTCCAGCCACATTGCTGTCGTCGCACTGGCTCTGTCGGTGATACCTCCGCACATAGGTATGGACCTTCCATGTCGCATGGCTGGATGGTACCGCTGGCATTTAGTCATGGTCCGTCTCGGTAAGCACCTTTCTCCCTTGTAGGGGCAGCCCATTCCTCACCTAAACTGCAGACAAATTCCTTCCCTTCAATACTATGCAACATCTTCTTTTCGGCACGCGTCTTTCACACTTGCGCCTGTGGGATCCGTGCTGGGCGTCGTTGACAAATCAACGGCGTCGTTTATTTGCCCACAAAATCAAATACCCCAAGAAGTCCCCCCTCAAAGAATATCCCGAGAATGCCCTCCTTCCTTGGACCCCATTGCTATCGAACAAACTTGCAATACCCTCCCCGCCTAGCCGACCGATCTGTCAACCTGAGATTTCGTCGAAAACAGAGTCTTTGGCCTCTTGCGCTCACTCCTTCGACTCCGAGTCACGGACTGCATACTCTGCACTTACGCTCCGAAGCCCCTGGTTTTACTCACTGTTGAGCCTCCGCCTGCCTGGACCCGGTCGATTTTGGACTGTCTTAGATCTTCCGGACTCGTACCATCTCCTCGTCTCCACTCCATGAGCGCGTCTGTCTTTACTCGGTGACCAACAGCTTCTTCATGACTCTGCTCAGCCCGCCCTCATGTTACTTACCCGACCACCTCGATCTCACACCTTCCTTGTTGCCGGACTGGCTTCCACCAACGATGCCCCCTTCAGAACACTCGATGTCGTTCTGTCGTTATCCGATCTCTGCTTTTGAATCACTGAGAACCTCTCGCTCACGTCGGTGACCTTCAGCGACGTTCATTCTGTCCTTACGTACTTTCTCTCATCCTTTTCCCGACCTCCTGGAGATGTCTGTCCTGTCTTTACTCGTATAGTCGTTCAAGGAGTCTAAACACAATTCTCAGACATGCAAGTTGAGGTAGTGCGTGTGTCATATAGCAATGGACAATGGAGATACAACTGTAAGATATTATACAAACGAAAGAGATGCACACAAGACATCTAAAATCAACGAGAACAAGCTCACGACGCGCCCACATCTACTAATGTATTTGATCCTGCCGAAGGTGAAGCAGGCCACTCTATGGGTTCTTCGACTCCATCTGCCGTGACCTCCATCGCCGGTGGTTCTTCCACTGGTTGCGTTTCCTCCATGGGCACATCGGTCTCAGTCATTTGTGACTCAATGAGCTCTGTTGCCTGCGAGTCTATGACAGTGGACTCTGTCTCTTCAATGGTAGATCCTTCGCGTTGTGATTCGGCCTTCTTCTTGCGTCCTGGTACTTTCTTTTCTTTCTCCGGCACGGACACTGATGGTAAGCCAAAGAGTGTTGTCTGACGACCGCCTGTGTCTTTCTTCGCTTTGCCTTTCAGAGGCCCTATGTGATCTACTGTGAGGCTGTAAAATTGGACGTAGGACGTGGTAGCTTACGTCTTGACTTGTCTGTCTCTGCAGCGTCCACTTTGGTGAAGAAGCTTTCGCTCTTGTGCAGAGACTTCTGATTCATGAGAGCCTCTGCTGGACGTGACGTGAAAGGGTTGGTGCGGCCAGTATCTGTTCCTGCTTTCCGTGCAAAAGGATTGTGTTCTGAACACACGTGTCCGAAGTCAGCACATACCGAAATCAGAAAGAAAGACGTGACTCACTCTGAGCAGGAGCGGCACTGATGGATTCGCCCACGACAGCTCTGCGTTTCGGGTCAGCAGCCGTACTAGACTCGCGTTCTTCACTGCGCTTCCTCTTCCCATCCGGCGTCGGCTCCGCTACATATTCGTCACCCGCATCGGCATCCAGGAACGGTGAATCATCCGTCGTGTCCCAAGATGATGCAGGCTCATTCGCCGTCACCTGCGTGCTTCGTTTGGAGTTCGATGACGGGCCAGCGCGTTCGAGACCTGGTCGATGGATCACAGGTGGTGGCCTGAAATCTTGGAATGCCTTCGGTTTGGACGAGGACTCGGCATATTGGGTCAGTCGGGGAGGAGGCACAGCCCTGAAGTCTTTCAGACTATCTCTTCTCCTGTCTCTGGCTCTCTCAAGCCTGTCTTCTCCGTCTTCTCGATCGTCCCTAAGCACCTCCATCTTCTCCTGCAACCCTAGCAGATGATAGAACTGAGCGACTTTGATGGCCATCTCAAAAGACGCAGTATGATGCAGGAGCTTCACAAGGTCGATCGCCCGGGCGAGCTTGTCGGCTTTGCAGGCGGATTGAATGAGCTGGATGATCTCTTTGTCAAGCGTGAGCTCGCGTCGAGAAATATCATCGGTCGTCAACTCATCGCCAAGGCCGTCACGGATGATATCGAGGAGCATGCTTTCACGTGCAAGACTACATTCCAATGAAGTTAGAGGCAGAATGATAATGATCACGAGAAACTGACTGTTCTTCTAGCTGACCGTCTTTAGTTTCTATCCGCTTGAACGGGAATTGAAGCGGCAATTCTTGGATCAACGGACGAGGGAAGCCCGGATGCTCTTGTTTACCCTACGGAATGATTAATAATGCAAGCTTCCAGGTACTCGCCGTAAATGGGACGAACCTTGAGAATAAGGCACATAAAAGTCTCCCCGGAGACACCAACAGGCCAATACGATTCCTGCTTGCCTTCTCTCCGCGCGAGAGTGTTGGTGTTGAGTACTCTTGTCCAAGTCGCGGCGAAAGGCAGCCTGAAACGGGGAAGGGCATTCAGAACACCAGATGAATCGTATATCATTGGTGCCTGCAAAACAGGTCAGTGGTTATGATGTGCAAGCAGCGGGCCAAGCTTACGCCTTCTTCCGATATACCAAGCCATTGGAGCATATGACCTTTCGGTATGGGGAGTGTGTCTTTCTGGAGTAAACAATAATCGTTGAACTTGATCAGGCGACCGGTCAGGTTCTGGGAGCCTGCAACAAGGAATTAGCAGAGATACACGGATGCGATTGCTTTCAAACTCACCATCCATTGTAGTTGATCCATCTCTGTGCACGAGAAAGACCCATTCTGGACCCGCGACCATTGATACGAAATCACCTTGTAAACTGAGGCAATATTTCTCCACACCTCCGCCAGTCAAGAAGATCAATTCTCCTTCGTTCGTTGCAATCACCACATTTCCGTTGCCCTGCACATCTGCGTCCGATAGAAGTCTCATAGACTTGGTCGGAGGTGGTCCACCAGCCGCGATACCAAGCACGCGAACGCCTTTGGGCAGATCGTACGTCCATTCGCCTTGATTCGCCCACAGGCCATATGGCTTGTACATAACGTGTGCTGGATGGTCGTTTTCCGGTTGACAAGCGTAGAGAGCGCCGCGCTCACCGAGAGAGGCGAGGTCGTATTTGAAGTGATCTGTGAAGTGGTAGCTCTTCCGTGCCGACCGATCGTGAAATTCGACGTTGACGATATAGTGGGTATCCTGGTCGGTCACCTCGACAACACCGATCATGTTGTACGCTGTGATAACATGAATAAGAAGTTAAAGTGTATAAGTGAAAACACTTGACCTAGGTAACGTTTCTTGTTTTCCATTGGTGTAGAGCCTGGCTGGAATGCGGGTTGGGCCTTGGTCACGCTCACTATAAGTATCCGCCGTTAAAAGGACTAAAGAGTATGTATAAATCAAAATGCATACCCATTTCCCGGACACCCTTTCCTGTCCATGCCTTCTCGTCGTCAACCATACCGTCGCCTAAATCATCCAATATCCAATCGTCGTTATCCAAGTCCACACCCATGTCATCGTCGAGGTCCACATCATCATTGCCGCCTTTGGCATCAGCATTTGTATCAAACAGTGTGGGTGTAGCTCCTCGCCTGACCGGCACAGTTGTAGTAGCTGAAGCGTTGGTAGACTTCACTGGATCTGGGGCGTTTGCAGGTATAGGATTGGGCCAACGCGTCAGAACACCATCCATATCTGTCCAGGCCAGCATGTTCTGCGACGGCGAAAATGCCAATTGGGTGATCATGACAGTGATCGCCCCTTGGTATCGGTAGAGCATACGACGGTTCTGAGTAGACCAAATGAAAATCCCCGACTTCGAAGCTGAAGCCAGGTAAAGGCCGTTTCTCGACAGCGCTATGGCGGTCACAGCTCCTGACGATGCGTCGTCAGTGTATGTGGCTTGTTTTGACCAATCGCTGCGAGATATTGTGACAATCTCTATCAATGACTCGAGTTGAGTTTGTCAATAAGCGTGAAGGGATGATCTGTCGCACCGTGAGCTTTCGTGGCTGTAAAGAAGTACTGCCCAGAGGTATGCCATATAGCAGAACAATCATGATTGAATTCGGGTGCCCTAATAACGCGTTAGAACCAACGAGTTTGCTCTTAAAGAAGATGGAATTACGTACTGTGAGTTGGAGACCTCTGGAATCAAACCTTCAATGACTTTCTCTTCTTTTGGCTCGTCTCCAGTAAGGTCCCATATTATAATCTTCCCGTCCGCTCCACAGGTCGTCTGAGGACTATTGAGCGAGGTGGTATCAAAAAGAGGGAAAGGACTTACTAGCAATGAACCAGACGGATGCCAGGTGACTCTCCTAACAGCCTTCTCATGTCCCTGCAGCACTTTCATGTCCGTCGTGTCCTCAAGGCTAATCACCTTCACTTCGATCTCGCTACATGCGTAGTCAGTAATGGCTGCCGTACAAAAAGAAGAGGTGCATTTACTCGGACGTCACAGCTACTCTTTCACTCCTTGCGTCGACAGCAATGCAGCGAATTGGCACACCCTTCGAGCTTGTGATCGTGATTGGGTCCATCGCGTCCCCTTGAGAGTATTGCCGTACTAATGCGTCACTACTACCAGACATCCAGAGGTCATTCTGGGTAAAATGAAGATAATTGTCAATACTCCCATGAGGACTCGAGGACAGGTCTAACGCACGCCAACCGCCAATGAGGTGATGCTCTCTGAAGCGTCCACAGCAGAGTCAGGCTCTTGGTCCGTCCCTTCGTTTGTCTTCCATGTGCGTACTAATGAATCTGAACCTCCGGTATAGATGCACCTGTATTACACAGGTCGGACGAGGCACGGTAGGTATAGAGTAGTGACACTCACGAGCCATCTCGTGCGAATGCGAGACACGTGTATCCCGCACGGTTCGCAGTATTCACAAGAACTTGGTCGGCCATGGTTTCGACGCGTCGAAGAGGAGGAAGAGAGTACAAACTGTTGTGAGGAATTTGAACGTTGAGACGCGTCGTAAGGGATGCCTTGGACGCCGGAGGCAAAACGCGCCCGGTAACGCGAACGTGACATATGGTGACCGTGGTGACGGAGAGTGTGACTTGAACGCGGGGGTTGAGGTCTTCTTCAGAATCTTCACTGACTTCAGCTTGCATCTTGATCATGAATCCAAGGCGTCTCGGTCTAGTGCAGATATCCGTATACATCTCATGCTCTCTACTGGTGCTTTACAGCAGTGAATGCTGCCTATTTCAGCTTGTAGAGACTGCTCACAATGAACGGAGAAGCCTCGGGCAACAAGCGGTCCGGCGGTCGGATGAAGGCAGGGGTGCACCTGAACATCATCTCAAGTACGAAACCATCGGACGGTCCGACATACGAAAGTTCTTTATCTGCCTCTGATCATGGTCTCTACATCCCCCACGCCCTCTTCGTCCTCTCAACGATGTGTGACTTTGCCTATACATCCCCCTTCGCGTCCAATCCGATAGAAACCAAGGCCGATCTTGGTAAATTCTTGATCGACCTATTGGATCCTCTTGCACCGCATACCTCTCCCGGTGGCGCTCGCATTCATCTGGGGTTCACTGGTACCCATTTCGACGAGACTGCTGCTCATCTCGAGGGCTTTGCGCGTCCGATCTGGGGTCTTGGGTCATTCTTGGCCGGTGGCGGCGATTATGAGGGGACAGAGAGATGGGTGCGAGGATTCAACAACGGTTCAGATCCGGATCATCCGGAGTTTTGGGGAGATATGAGGAATAAGGATCAGAGAATGGTGGAATGCTCTCCTATTGGGTTTTTGTTGGCTGTGGCGAAGGAGAAGATATGGGATGCTATGACCGACACTGGACGTTCTCATCTTGAGGCATGGCTTGGTGGAATGAACGATAAGGAGATGCCAAATACCAACTGGCTCTGGTTCAGGGTGAGCTTTCGTTTGAAATCGCAACACTGGAGCGTGGCTTAACCACGAACGACACAGGTCTTCTCAAATCTAGGTCTCTCTAAGATCGGGTCACCTCGATTCGACGCTAGCCGCATGAAAGCTGACCTTGACCATCTTGATACATTCTACATTGGAGACGGTTGGTCCAGAGACGGTCCCGAGGGAGTCATCCAATTGGATTACTACTCTTCATCCTTTGCAATCCAGTACGCGCAGCTCGTCTACTCCAAGCTCGCGCAGAAGGAAGACCCAGGACGTTGTGAAGAGTTCAGGAATCGTGCCAGACATTTCGCCTTGGACTTTGTCCGCTATTTCGACACGGAAGGTAGAATATCCGACCTGAGTCTTCGAAACGCCTTCTAACATCTCGTGTTTGTAGGTCGCGGTGTTCCGTTTGGGCGCAGCTTGACGTATCGCTTTGCGATGTCCTCCTTCTGGGGTGCTGTCGCTTTTGCTGATCTTGAACTACCGGCTCCCCTCACGTGGGGCGTCGTCAAAGGCCTACTATTGAGGAACGTCAGATGGTGGACAAAACAAGCGGGTGCGTACAATACCGACGGCACACTTACCATCGGTTACTGCTATCCGAATCAAAGCATGACAGAGGTCACAAAACATTGTCTCTATGATTGTATTCTTACTGAAACCTAACACAGAACTACAATTCTCCGGGAAGCCCATACTGGTGCTGCAAGTCATTCATTCCTCTAGCTCTACCAGAAACGCATCCATTCTGGGCGAGCATAGAAGAGTCCTATCCCTCATCCCTTCTTGGTACTAACCAAGCACTCTACAAACCATTGCACATAGCTACCAACCTTGGGGGCCACACTTTCATCCTGTCTTCCGGCCAACAATGTTCCTACCCCGTGAAGAACAGCGCAGCGAAATATGGCAAGTTCGCCTATTCCAGCGCATTCGGCTACAGCGTCGCTGTCGGGAACCTCACTCTCGAAGAGGTTGGCGCGGACAACGCGTTGGCGCTGAGCGACGACGGCGGCGAGACGTGGAAGTGCCGTCGGGAGACAAGGATGGCTCGCTTTGGGGAGAACGGAAAATGGCTGCAGTCGATATGGTACCCGTGGAAGGACGTAGAAGTGGAGACGTGGCTTTTGCCACCTACAGCAGAGGCGCCGCTCTGGCATCTTCGCGTGCATCGCGTGAAAACGGGTCGCGAGCTGCTCTCTGCGGAGGGAGGCTTTGCCATCTATGGCCAACAGCAGAAGAATGATCGTGCATTGGAGCCCTCGACGGGTGAAAACTTCGGTACATTCGAGAACGGCGTCGAAGCGAGGGCAGCGTCGAAAGCAGGTGTTTCCGGCATTGCTGAGATAGGCGGACGTACCGCCAGGAAAGGCCGAGTGATACGTACCGATGCCAACACCAACTTGATGGTCCCTCGTGCTGTGTTGCCTACACTGGTAGACGAACACCAGGCAAGCGAAGAGGATGCCTGGTTTGTCACCGCTGTATTTGGCCTGCCTAGCGTTGGTGATGCCGTTGGAGCAGCATCTGGTTGGGAGGCGGAATGGAAGAAGAGACCTGTCTTACCTGTGGAAATCGAGGTTTTGATTGATTAGGATGGTGCACTCTACAGGAACGCTTGTATATATTGACCAGCGAACAGGATCAGTTCAGAACCCTATCGGTAGCGTGTCTCATGGTCACTGCATCTCCTAGTAGGTTCCCACTCGTCCCAGGGTTGGTCGCAGGCAATAGCGCACTACTCAAACGCCCGAGAAAGATAACCGTATTGCCTGTGCGGCTCGACTACTTACGGTATACGATATCGATTGTGATACAGGAAACTCGCAACAGAATCGGTTACATTGTGGTGTGGCGTTGGCATCATCAACTTCGCTAACAACTCCTCCAGCCTTTGATCCATGTCGCCCGGAGTCCGGACGAGACATAGATATCTGCACATCGGCCAGTGAGGGCATAGCAGGAGTAGACGATATTCTAAAGCCCGTACTTGGGGTTCTAGATTCTGAGCTGTCACCGCGCATAGAGACCTCAAGGCCTTTGCAAAATGCAGCGAGGCTGAGGTTATCGGCGCTGTCTCTAGGCCATGGGACAGGCACCAGCAGCTGATAGCCATGCGCAGGAAACCATTGGAGTCTAGTGTTTGCGCCGTGGTCGCTCCAAACGTTCTGCTCAGCGGCCAGGTGCAGCTGAGTCGTTGACGATTATCGATATCACAAGGACGGACGGTTGCGACGCAGTAGTGTTGCCAGTGTCAGAGTCGTATTGTGACATGATGGAGGTAATGCTAAGCTCTGTATGGGTGATGATAGTTTGGTGGTGGTATGGATGAGCATAATGGTACTCCAAAGGCTCTCATATATGCAGATTCAGTGTTGTTGGGGCCATCGTATTCGGTACAGCTGTAGCCTTGTCCAAAACAGGCGTCGAAAGTTACGCTGGACTTGAACGTTTGAACATTGAACTTAGGCCTGGAAAGATGACGATAAATGTGGACGTCAAAGCAACTTGAAGGCCCTTGCTGTGCGATGATGTTTGAGTGATTTAAATTTTGGAGAGAGCACGATATGCACTTTCAAGTCGCCGGTGGAACATCATTATTGTCACTGCGGCGGCGATGATGTAAATATATGCGATTCAGATGTGTCGTATGGGAGATTACACAGAGAAATACAAGTCTGAAGCAGCAACGGGGAGAGCGGAATATCTCAGTCGCTGATAGAAGGTGTCTAGTAAGAAGGTGTAGCCGGGGCGATCATGGTGTGGCGTAAACTCAGAGTTCGTTACATAACCAGCGAACGGGTAGAACTAACTGCGGTTTGTTGCATGAGCTTCCATATCCCTCCCTCCCTCGTGTGCCATGAATGCAGGACGACCCACGTGTCCTGGATCAGATTGGGCTCTCAGTCTTGGCACGACCACCGGTATCGATAGTCCTGCCTCAGGCAGAACGATCGGACCCGGAGATTGGACATCCGTGTCGACAAGAGTGTCTGCAGAGTCGCTCCACGAGGTATTTCCTAGCGGATTGTATCTGCCATCGTTGACCGGCGCATTCTGCACTATGCCGTCGACGAGAATTACCGGGACTCTGACACTTTCGAATTGTGACGAATAGCCTTGTGACACTTGTCTTCTGGTATCAATGTCGTCGCCAGTAGATTGCGACATGGTAAAGGTGGTGATGAGGTCTGCGTCGGTGGTAGTAGTGGTCTTGTTCTTGTTTGATGGAGTGTCACAAAGGCCTTTATATATGCGATTTGAGCGCTGTCGGGGCCGTCCTGTGTGCAACACGGGTGCCATGCGCCCTCTGTTGTAGCTGGCTGGGTATTTGGCGTAGTAGATAAGTGGCACCTCGGAGGACTACCCAGTGTGTCGATCTGTTGACGCTCATCGGAAGCATTTCTACGTCAACGTTCAAGATCTAGCATGGCTTTCTCTTCGGACTTGAGGGATCTTGGACTAGGGAGAGTCTGAGGCTTTAAGGCTACGGTGGCGGCGACTAGCTGTCAGTGTATCTATGCCCACATAGCCATGCACAAGGAGACCATCTACGGACAACAACAGTGTTTCCCAGTGCTTGTTTGTTTTCAGAGCGCAGTGACCCTCCGGTTATGGGCGCCTGAGTAAACAAGGGGCAACAGTTCAGTTGAACATGCCTGTCGGGTGAGGCTTTGGCGGCTCTTGCCTTCTGCTCGAAATTGTCTGCTTTGTGGCTCTGGATTAATCGCCCTACTCCGTCTCCGAGCCTATAAACCCTTCGCCGGATACCCCAATCACCTTTGACCTCCCCTCTGGTCTCTACAAGTGCTACCCTATCCTTTCTATCGATACCCCCTTCAAGTTCAACAATCGAGCTTAACTCACCATGTCGGCCGTGGGCTCTTCTTCGCCGCCGGATATGATGAGGACTTACATGCTGAGGTCAACAACTCCAGGTACGTCATATTAAGCCTCGTTGGCGTCCAATCTTTTTTCATTCGTTATAAATGACTTGCAGCATCCAACGAGAAAGGTGATTTACTTCCCATCTATCGGCGGCCACCATAACTTGGAATCACTCACTTCCGCATCCAAATTTCCTCACAGTCCTCCTTTATCTCGAGGGAATGCAGAGAGCGCCACCAGCCGAAGAAGAAAACGATAATGCCAGTCTACTTCGGTCCCCCAAAGCTCGCAGTGCTGTAAGCAGCCGACGTCTTGAGCAATTGGCTGCAGAAGGCAACGAAGACATCAGGTCGGACGTGCAGGAGGGAAATGGCTCAGAACTGGCTCGTACTATACCCATACAGACAACAGGAAATGTGCGTCGTCGACTTACTCTGTCGCCATTCTTAACGTGTTGAATGTCACGTTAGCCCGATCATGAACCCGGTCCTGACGATCCTCCCGGTCCGCGTTTTGAGTCGTACGGGTCATCGTTTGGAAACTTCGGGCCTTTACGCGACAGTCTACCTCCTGCAAATGGCAATGGCTGGGCTGCTCAAGTACGTGTTTTGAACTTGCTTCTCCATCTCCGCTGATGACACAGCGCAGACTCCATCCAAAGCAGCGGGAGTGCCATTACCAGAAACAAATCCCCCTGGCTCTCCAACTCAAAGCCATCCTAATCCGTTCCAGGTGCGTAGGGTTATGCAATTCAACGTCTGCCATATACACCCTGACACTGTTTCCTAGCAATACGGAATGGCCCCAGCTAATCCTGCCGGGATTCCTCTCCCTGCCTCTGTGCTTTCAGGGCAGAACGCGAAGAGCCGCACTGGGACACCATCTAGGGCATCGAATAAGTCGCCGGATGTTCTCTCTAATGGCGTAAGGCATTCTCGTATGTCCATGTCGTATGCTCACTCCAAGTATCCTTGCAGGGTCCCGCTCGTGCCATGTCCCCAGCTAGAACAAACGCATCTCAGGCAAAGTCTCGTGCGACGCAGAAGACCAGTCGAACAGCGTATCCTCCCCTTCCCGAGTCAAACTTGGAAGATCCGCCCATGTCTCCAACGCAGAGAGGGATCTCGCCTCCACCACGGCATCAAAACCGGTCTCCTTCCATCGGTCCATCCGAATCTGCTTCTCAGGTGAGGCCGAGGCGCCAGACGCAACCTGCGGCGAACCCTTCACACAAGCCGTCGAGGTCTCTGAAGAGTATCATGGAAGTTGGAGAGTCCGTTGAGAGTCATCAAGGTGGTTCTAGAGCGGGTGGACCTTCCCAACGAGATGGTACGTGGTCAGCATATTGAATCAGTGTCTCAAGCTGATTTCTTTCGCGTAGCTCGTTCCCCTCCTCCCACAATGCCTTTGTCGCCTCGCAGTCATGCCAGTCAACCGCTCAGTCGTAACGGTCTCGACGAGCTGCAAAGAGCTGCTGCCACGATGTCCCCTGGTAGATCAGTGCGACGCTCAAACCTTGACCCAGAGGCTACACCCCGCGCAGGATCTCCCGTAGGCGACTTGGATGCTGAAGAGGAGCAACTGGTAAATACGGTGCTTTCTGCGAGACCTGCCAAGAGTCGCACGTCTTATGCATTTTCGGCGGCAACGTCCATGCTGGAGCCAGATGTGCAGAACTCCCATTTCCATGACGGCGAACTATGCCAGTTGTTGCATGCTTTGGATGACAGGAAGATAGCGGATTCGGTCAAGAAAGCCGTGCGGAAAGCTGTTCGCGCTAGGGTGAAGAAGCTGGGTATGAAATACGATAATGAGGTACGTGATACGCAGTCATGCGCGTCGCGGCTAGGGCTAATTGCTTTACGTTCACAGTCCATCAAGCAGTATCGCAAGTCCTTTCACGACCACGATCCTTCGGTGCATATGATGGGCATGCCACAGCAGGGTATGACCAGTTCAAGAAGGTCAACGCAGCTCGGTACCTCTCAAGATCCTCCAGAATGGGCCAAGGATCTCATTGATGGCATGATCAACATGCGCGAGCGTTTAGACACCCTCGCTCCCAAGATCGAACGCAGTCTACGCACATCTCGTGGAGAGTCCTTTGTCACTGAAGGCCGCAGCTATCGTGGTGATGGGCAAGACCAGTACGCACAGTCTGAACAGAACGGAGGCTACTCTCGTAGCGCTCTCACACAGACCACTCAAATTCTTGCCAACCAGAGGACTGGGACCATGGCCGATGAATCCATGTTCCATGGCGACACCGAGCCCCCTCGGGATTCAACGCATTTGAACACGCTTCCGGGTTCGATGCACCACCACGATGGATCACTGCATGGTGCTATTCCCGAGGAGGACGAGATGTATGAAGATGAGGAGCAACTGCAAGGAGCGCAGACGGAGGATGGTGATACCCACAGGTTACCCAGCGAGTGGAACGATAGAACCGACTCGCCTGGAAAGCAGTATCTGGAGGAAGAGCTGTACAAGCTTCGCATCAAGCCCCACACCGGCAGCCAATCTGTCGCTGCCACACATAAGACCTGGGAGCTCGCTCGTGATAACGGCGAAGACTATGACGATGACGGAGATGCCCAAGCTGCTGTGACGGAGTCTGGTATTCCTGAGATTCCTGATGGAGCCACTGGATATACGGAACGACGTTCGTCACCTCCCTTGCCTCCCATTCCTATGCACGGCGAGGTTGCTCATCATCTGCCAGAGCCGCACTTGTATGCTCCCGGCGACTATGGCGGCGATCGCGGACCGTCTCCTTACCAGCGTGTACACCAACGTTTGTTGAGTTGGGCGATTGTTTGGCCGATGGGAGAGCTGGACAATGCACTCAATAGCACGACGCGGGGAATGCAGGTGGACGAGATCGCATTGAGCATTTGGTCTACACAGACGTACAAACGTTATGTGCGCGCTAAGATGACAGATTCCCCACCGGGGCGTGTGGATCGATTGTTTGTGCCGCCGAATATGGCGGATGCAATCAGCACCGCGGTGTACAATGGACGACACGGTGACGCCTGTGGCATGCTGCGAGATCTATGGGCACCATTTGGGTTGGATGGGATCCCCAGATTGCTGATTGTTCTGGCGAAGCATCGTACCGATGAGTCCCATTGGGTAGTGCACCGGTACGTTCGTCTGTCTCGTCCGTTCTTATTGTTCTTTCTCTTGATACCCTTGAACGTCGCCTGCTCATTCACTGTCTATTCTTTCCAGGTTCTCCCTTCCAGATGGTTCTCTAACCACTTACGACACCTACCCGGAGAAGTGCTTACCCGATGGCCGCGTGAGTACCCCCCCCTCGCAGCTTTCACTATTCCCCTGTGCTCATGAACCTTGCTATACAGCCCCTCGGCTGGTGGTTCGCTATCCGCATCGCCTGGCCAGACGCTGCATACCCCAGCCCAGACCACCTCATGCAGAAGATGGTCAGGCTCCACCGTCCCATGCAGCTAGGTATCGACAACTCCGTAGCAGCCGCAGGGATATGGCGAAACCTTCTCATGGGGTCGCGTGCGGAACGAAGTCTTGACCTCGAGCGACTCAGGGACCTCATTAACACCGAAGTCAAAAATCTCCGTCAACGCAAGCAGATGGGAAAGCTCTCGATTGGGTCCCCGAGGCCTAATTGGGAGGACATGGCTTGATTCCCTTTTTCACACTTCTTTCCGTCCCCTACTCACCAAGAACGTGCCGCAGACTCTGCAGTCTCTTTTTGCTTTTTTTTCTCTGTTGCTCATATTTTTCATGCTCACGACTTCTTCTTTTCATGTATTGTGTTTGTTTGCGCTATCTTAGAGAAATGTTGTATGACTTTTGTGTGTAGGAATGTTTTGGATGCTTTAGCGGAGGATAGGGGGACTATGAACACCTTGGTAAAGTTTTTGTTTTCTCTCGAGCTCGCTCCAACCGTTTTCCGATCTTTATTGCAGTCCTTCTTCCTGCCCTTCAACGATTCAGGGCTCTCATTTGGTTACGATCATTCGCAGCCCGTACTCTACCGCCTCCTTTCCAACAAAACCCAGCCAGTTGGATTGTTTTACCTTTTTGCTTCATCTACGCGTCATGACTGGTACTTAGTGCAGTAGTGTAGTGCTTTATCGAATACATATACGACGAGCCCTTCGCTATATACGACATTCTATTCCACCGTGCATTCAATATTTATCTACTGATTGCTTCCTCGAGACGCCACCGGCATCGTCTTGATCCTGCCCCTCATCAACAGCAACGCCTTCTGTACTTCGTCCTCCGCAGTGTTCTCCCATTGCCAATTCCATTGCGATGTTATAGCAGGAGCTAGCGTCTCGTAGTTGTCTCCATGCTCGCTATTGAACTCGTACATCAGGCCGTTCATGCGCGAGCCCGCCATGCGAGCGTTCGCGAAAGGCAAGCGGGTGGCTTCGTAGGCGTGCAAAGCATGTTGCAAGGTGTCTTTTGTCACCGCTGCATCACCTAGAAGGCCTGCGAGAAGGTAGGCATCCTAGGAACGAGCGGATTAGGCTTCCTAGGAAGATGAAGCGAAGGACTTGTTGCGCACCTCGATGGCTTGAACTGCACCTACTCCTTGATGGGGTAGCATAGCATGGGCCTAATAACATATATTGGTCGTCAGCCGATGTCGAACTTCCTATGGTGTAAAAATTACTTACCGCGTCGCCCAAAAGAGTTACTTGACCTTTTGTGTAAAACGGCAACGGCTTCAGACAGTGCAGAGCCCATACCAGCGGTTGGTCTACAATCTGGTTACCAATGTAATGTTTTCAGCACCACGGTCTCAGGAGGAATATTGCAAGCAGAGGTTCCGCACGTCCATAATTTCCTTCACTTCAGGTTCCCAACCTACGAAATGATTGCGGACTTCATCCGCAGAGCAGCCGGTGACCCATGGGCCGTCGTATGTTTTGCCTTCATCTTCCGGATTGGTCGCAAATGCCACAATATTCACTGTAGTGGCTCCTTTGCCAACAGCGTAGGAGACAATGTGCTGAACAAATACAAAATGAATCTAGAGGCGTGAACGTCGAACGCAGCGAGAGCTACATACCTTGTTCTTTCCGCAATACTGTCGACGTGAGATGAGTTGTGAGGAAACAAATTGCATGAAGCGATGATGTACGCACAACTGCGGCATCATCCATGATTCTGTGCCTGCGTCCGTTGCACGCCTCGAACAATCGTTCTGCAGGAGCCAAAGCGCGGTAGATCATTGTGCCGCTCCATACCGGATCGATGAACTGCAGCAGTTTCGGATCGCCTTTTGCTGCTTCTGCCTCGTACATTTGCTTTCGAACGACCGACTTGATACCATCACAACCGACGAGGAGGTCGGCGGAAGCAGTAGTTCCGTCAGCAAAGTTCAGGGTGATGCCATGGTCGGTGTCTTCGTAGGATAGAAGCCTCTTCTTCAGGTGCGCAATGCCCTCAGGGAGATGCTTGATCAAGACGTCAAGAAAATGGGCCCTATGGAAACGAATGCAGCCATCTTGTAGGATAATTTCAGCATGGAGCAATCGTTTGGTCAAGCCCAACAACTTACATGGTGGTTTGAACTGTGCAAACTGGTGTCCGGCATTGGGGCTATCAGACCTGAAGTAATCGAAACCAACACCTGTACAGTATGAGCATCCAGTTGCACTCATGATATCGGGTTCTCACTTGGTTTGGGGTCGATGGGTGCTCCAGAAACTTCGGTCAAGTCGTCAGACAAGCCCATGGAACGGAAAACTTCCCATGTTCTTTCCCAAAAAATGACACCAGCCCCAATCTCTTTGAGTTGCTCTGCAGCTTCGTAGACATCGACCTGGATATCGCTGTGCTTAGACAGCGCGAGTGCCAAGCATAGACCGCCGATACCACCTCCACTATTGTGGTACAAGCGCGCCGTTAGTACCTATTTGCACACAGGGACAACAGTCAATACATACACAACTGCCATTCGGAGTTTGGGCGGAGGTGTGATTGGTGCTGGCATTGATATGCTGTCTGAAGCGGGGAAGACAAGTGCTGCTATGTCGCTGTCTCTCCCTCGGTGGATCTCACCGCTAAGACCTATTTGTAGTCCTTCGTCGTTCTCCTGGACGGTTTTCACATAGCTTCAATTCTCGACTTGACATAGACGGAATGATCTGCCTTCCGTGAGCGCGAGACAGAAGCACCCTGACTTTAGAGAAGTTCAGGAACTAGTGGATACGGCGCGTGAGAGGGATCACTGTTACTGTAGGTTGTAGTAGCGTTGATGGGTACGGAGTGGTGACATTCCACTTAAGACTGGATGAGGGAGGACATAGAGAGCTGAACCTACACTCACGCTCAGGTCTCAGGACCACCCGAAAACCTGAAGGGATGCAGGAAACGTGATGGACTGTATATGAAGGATGTCACAACCCTGGACTTTATCGATAAGTATGCATTGACATGGATGTTGTTCAACTGCACGTTGAGTACCACCACGCACATAGATATAATGATAGTTCGACGCAATAATCAGATGGGTCGTCATTACAGAGCACCCAAAACTTCGGCTAAAGTTTTCATGGAAACCTCGGATGGGTCCACCAGTGTCCGAGGAGGGTCCTGCTTATGTTCACGCTACCATTGCTTCAAGTTCAGTAAACGAGAATGTCACAAGACGATGTTGCTCACTTCAGGAAGCTGGGCACTTGAGTAGACTGTTTGCGCAAATTGACCATCCAATTCAGCAGTCATATCGGCCAAACGGGCTCGCGAGATTGTCTTCTTGCCAATTCTACCACCCCTCTTCTCCGCCAGAGACGTTGATTTGGATCCAGCTTCGAGTCGCTGAGCATTATGCCTGGAGGATGATTGTTTCTTTTTGTGGGTGCTGTTGGACATGGTGGTGGGTTGTCGCAACGATGTCGGGGCGGCTGCAGTACTAAGCGTGAGTCGTGACCTCATTGAGTCATTTCTTTCCGGTGGCTGCGCGCACACCTTTCATCTTTCTTTCCCTACTTTTATCTTTCTTTCCATACTTTCATCTTTTGACACGTTGCGGTCTCCTGGTCGTTCTCGACGCCATTTGCAATGGCAGACGCTCCGCCGGACTGGGATCTCTTGTCCTCCTATGCAGGACTTATGACCCTGGCAGCAGTCTCGATATATGCAGGCTCTTTTGGATCCCTCGTAGTCAGTCAAATCTTGGGATTGAGGAGTCTTGGCTGACATTAGATCAGCCAGCGAAACGCAAGGCTACCGATGGGACTGTGATTGAGGACGAAGAGGATGAGGAGGACGTTCCGGATAGATTGTCTTCTGCCGATGCATGGATGTTCCCTATAGTGAGTAGTGCGCTGAATGCCTCGCGTGACCGAGGGAACGACTGATTATGCTTTGGTTCATAGTTTGGATCTGTCGTTCTATTGGGCCTTTACCTCGTCGTAAAGTACTTTGGCAAGGAATGGATCAATTGGCTACTCCAATGGTACTTTACCCTTGCAGGAGTCGGGAGCGTAGGCAAAGTGCGTACTACAGCTACATCCTCTATTTTTTGCGCCTTAGCACGCTCCTAGTCTTTAATTGCGGTTGTAAAACTAGCAGTCGGCGTCGAACGTTGGAGACAATTTGACCGCAACCGGATTCTGGTCACGAAGGGGCCCCGGGGTGAGTTCATCGCGTGACGACTCGGTCGAGGCGCTCCTCTGCTCACTATCACACAGAACTCGTATCACTTTCGTTGAGAACACCTTCTATTCTGCTCATTCCTTTCGGTGCACTTCCATCAGTGCTATACAACTTTGGACCGAGTACGACGCGCCGATCTGCCCTACTGACGGACGTACTTGCGCTGTCATTCTCTCATAACGCGTTGTCGTTGTTGAAGCTGGATTCTTTCAAGACCGGATGTGTCTTGCTGTCCGCTTTGTTCGTGTATGATATCTGGTGGGTGTTCGGTACGGAAGTAGTAAGTCCAATGAACTCCTGACGTTACCCTTGCATCATCTTCGCCTGACAGTTGAAATTTTTCAGATGGTCAAGGTCGCCACGACGCTAGATGTTCCTATCAAGCTCCTGTGGGCGAAGTCACTCGTCTTTTCCACTGAGCGGGGTTTCACGATGCTCGGTTTAGGCGATGTGGTGATCCCGGGCATGTTCGTTGCGCTTGCCTTGCGGTACGATTACCGCCGAGCCTCTCAGGGTTCCCCAATCGCCACCTTTTCGAAGCCATACTTCACCGCGGCTTTGTCGGCGTACTTGTTGGGTCTGGGTACCACAATGTTCGTGATGCATTTCTTCCGAAAGGCGCAGCCTGCGCTGCTGTATCTCAGGTGCGTTGACGTACAGAATGTCGCAAATAATTTCACTTACATGAGGCCGGCGGTGATGTAGTCCTGCGTGTATCCTCTCCTTCTTCATAACGGCGATTGCTCGCGGAGAACTCGAGAGTGCTTGGGTATGGAGCGACGATCCAGAAGAGGCGTCTGACAAAAGAGACAGTGATGCGGAACCGCAAGAGGATACCGCAGTCCCTGTTGAAGACGAACTAAGTGGCGTTGATGAGCAGACTGACGGAACAACAGACGACAAAAGTCACGTTCAGAATGGTACAACGAGACAACGGACAACAAAAAGGAGCTGAGCTTTGCAGATGCCTCCGAACCGTGTTTTTTCCGTGTGCATTACAGAATTGGACAATAGACCAGGTGTCCGATCTGAGCTTGTAATACTGAGGCTGGCTGGTTGGCTTCACTTGACCACCTGGTTGTTCAGAGCGTAATTCCCTGCAGTAAGGATAGGAAGAAGTGGAAGAGGTAGGGTTGCGGTAGGGTTGCCTGCTGATGAAGGGTGAGGTTCATGTGGAATGTACACTCGGAAGCGACAGCTTTGACCGCACGAACACGTGTTTGCTCATCTGCCAGTTTGTCCCCTCTGAATCCCCTGCGTTGCCAAAGCATGCTTCCACCGATCGGAATGCGACTTGTAAGGGAGGTCGTAAGGAGGCTATGAAATTCAGTGAATTGCGAATCCCGCGCTGACCCTACGGTATGTGCTTATGGTTCAGAAGGACCATTTGTAGGATGGTGGTTCGCACCTTCTACTTACTTAATGATTTGCAGGAGTCAGAGGAGCCCCGACGGCCAACATGCTCATGGTGGGTCAGATGATGCCCGCTCATGCTTTGACAACCTTGTCATTGGTACTGCGCAAGTCCTCTGTGTCTCAGGCTAGTGCTATATTCTGTAACATTTACTCAGCATAGTGCTATTACGCAGCAGCACGGCACAACGGATGGTGGTTCGATCACATGGAGGAATGTCTACAAGAAGCGTAGAGCGAGACGTACTCATCCAAAGAATATCCGACGCACTTTAACATCACTCCATGTTTGAATTACTGGGCACCAAGGCGTGTACCCAGATCCTAGTGAACGGAGGTCCATGCAACATCCATCATTGCGGCGCGCCGATGCAATATAGCTTGCAATATACATAGCTCTCCAGCGGTAGCCCTTGACAGGAATGGCACATCTCATTACTTCACGCGACACGAATTTCAGCCGTCCAGTATGTGGCGCTGATTTCCGTGGCCTGGCCGCTGTGACCTCGACTTCCGATCAAATATATGGCCGAGGAAAGAAATCCTCACCGATAGCCGAGGGATGTTTGCGCAAAGGCATCAAATATTTTGTCGTGCGCATGAACGCTCGAGCCATCGATATCGTCTGGTCGTTGAGCATCGAGAATTGAGAGATAAAGATCTTCCGGGTTTATGGCATCTTCGTATGTATTTGGTGAACAACGTTCAACCTCAACTAGACTCGACCACGGGAGACAGAATCGTTCTGGTCCAACAAATCTTGTCACTAGCGAATTTCCTTGCGACGACTCCGAGATCGTAGGACAGAGGCATCGGCGATGATGAAGTGATGAAGATCGTGCATTGATCGTCACTGTAGCAGGAACAAGTAGGAACAAAACGCTAGCGAAGGTTAGCTCTGTCAGATAAAAACAGACAGAGAAATTGAGGCACCGCACGAAAGTCGGACTGGAGAATCGGAATAGCATTAATGTTCGAAGGTATGACGACAACCGTCACAACGGTCTAGGCGACACAGTGAACTTCCCAAGTGCTTCCAGCAAAGAAAACATATGTGACAGGGTGATCTAGACAACGAGCTGTGTGGTCAACCGGTCGAAGGAGGCCATATATAATCATCCTGCATGCATCATGATGTATGATGGTGCCCTCAACCCTGGATGAACTCGACGGAATATACTTACACCACAGTGCCATTGGCCGATTCTGGCCGCCAACGTTTGTATGTATACTGGATGACTCTCCATAAGGATTTTAGAAGGAAATACGTGTCCTAGACACTAAAAGTTGTACTAGACTACGACGAGAGGTGCGCTCTAGAGTGCGAGGCGCTCTCTGAGTTCCAAAATACTCCTGTAATCCGAGCCACCACTGCAACTCCGCCATCG